>BLBF01000077.1:4299890-4314506 GCA_015471245.1 Laticauda colubrina | reverse complement strand
AAGGAAGGAAGGAAGGAAGGAAGGAAGGAAGGAAGGAAGGAAGGAAGGAAGGAAGGAAGGAAGGAAGGAAGGAAGGAAGGAAACTCTAATAAGAGCCATGGTGGCACAGTGGTAAGAATGCAGTATTGCAGGCAAACTCTGCCCACAGCCTGGAGTTTGATCATGACTGGTTTAAGGTTATCTCAGTCTTCCATCCTTCCAAGGTTGGTAAAATGAAGATCCAGATTGTTGGGAGAAAGATGCTGACTCTGTAAACCACTTAGAGATGGCTATAAAGAAAGGGAGGGAGGAGGGAAGGAAAGAAGGAAGGGAGGAAGGAAAAGAGGTAGGGAGGAAGAGAAGAAGATAATTTGATCTGGAGATGGGTTAGGATTAACATCAAAAAAAGAATGAGCAGGACACAAAATTAGAAGTAGATGCCTCTATTTCTGAAAATGCTCAATTTCTCTACCTACAAATTTGTTGGAGAAATGCAAAAGCTGGCATGTGCCCATCTTGCATTGAAATGTACTGGTTGCCAAAGACAGATTATTTTCTATTTTGCACTGAAGGGACACAGGAACTGCATCAGCCTACTGCTTCTTTAAATAAAACACACACACACACACACACATACACACACACACACACACAAACCCTGTGTCCTTGGATGCAAGGAATAATGAGTAGTGGGATTCCCCCCTCCCCATTTGATTGATCAAGCATGTCCCTCTTGCAAGGGGAGAAAAAGATGATTGGTCAAATTACTTTGTAGGTCATCAAGTTCCCACTTGTGCTATTGATCTGGTCTTGTGGATACATGTAAGAAACCAAGAGGTTCCCCCTTCTTTTATTTTCATTTTTAAGTGATAAAGAGGTCAACATGCAATCAAATCAAAAGTAATGATGTGGGGCCGGATAGGTGGTGAAACTGACATTTTGACATTGTGCTGGATCATGCAGCTTAACTCGGGTTTGAGGAGAAAGCAATAAGCAAGCTGTTAACTGGTGCAGGTTGCTTGCAGTCCACCAGCTAATGAGCTGCTTTACTGGTGCTGCCCTCAATTCATACAACATTTGTGGTTGTTTTATTGTTTGTTATCTTGAATGCAGGCTGGCTGTTTTCCTGGAAGGTGCTCAGCCAATTGGCAGGATTCCTCTTGTGTCTATGTTCTTCTCTACACTTAGGGGAAGTGGGTTAGGCTAACCATGGTAACTTGCTGTCTCAAGTGGGCCTTCAGGAGGGTCTAGAACAGGGGGGTCAAACTCAGTTTCATTGAGGGTTGTGTTTGACCTTGGGGGAGGGGCAGGGGGCATGGCCAAGGTGGGCATGGCCAGCTCGACATCACTCCTGTCAGGGGCACCTGTGGTGGCCCGAGCCCTCTGCCAGTGAAAGCGCACTCCCAAGCTCCGTGGTTGGCTGCCACGGCCTCTGGCAATCCTCTGTTTTCACTGGCAGAGGGTTGTTGGAGGCCATGGCAGTCAAAACAGAGCCTGGGAGCCCATTCTTGCTGGCAGAAGCACCACAAGCTAGTCCTTTAGTATTTTCAGGGTAGCTCCATGGGCCAGTACTTGATAGGCTGGCACCATCTCCTAAACCTTAAGTTTGACACCCCTGGTCTAGGACAACTCACCATGGCCAATTCACAATGGCCAACTTGCTGCATCCAACTCATCACAGGACAACTCGCTGCAGCTAACTCCTTCTTCTTTGTTGCAATCCCTCAGATATTGGAAGACTGCTATCATGTCACTCCTACTCCTTCCAGCAACCATTCTTTATATGTTTGAGCCTCCAGTCCACTAATCATCTTTGTTGCTCTTCTCTGCACTCTTTCTAGCGTTTCAACTCTCAACCCATAAAATATGTCTACAGTCTTTTTAGAGTTGCCAACAGAAAGAGAGGGGGGAGCAGTGGGCAACTTGCATTTCATAAATGTTTTCAAAGATAGTAACTAGGTGACAGAAGTTTCTGCCGGGCAAATATCTATCCTATTTCTCCAACAATATGGCCTCCCCCAATAGGAAGTCCCAGCATGTTTTATTGGAATGAAATGAAATTAAGCCCCTCTCACCAAATTAAGGCCTTTATTAAAACATGCAAAATGGGGGGGAATGGTGGAGGGCCTTGCCATTAGGAAGTACTTTTGTTGCACACACGGATATGGTGCTGCCTGCACTGACCTCGATACGAAGTGCCCCACCAACACCGAGGTCAACATCCAAGCCGTCACCACCCACCCAAAGATGCAAGGGGGGGGGGAATTAAGTCACCCCCAAAAAGACAGCCTAGTCATTTTTTCAGGGCTCAAAAACAAATAAGATCCGGCCTTATTATATGAGAAACATAGTAACTGGAGAGCATGATTGATGACTCTTGGCTATGGATGTGTCCCACTGGAGAATATGAATTGTGATACACCCAGGGGGTGGGGGGAAAATCAGGGTCAAGAGTAACAATGAATAATGTGTCTCAGAGTTGGCTACACTCAGGCAGTGCTGGACATGTTAACTCTTAATAAATCTTTAAGTTTTGAAAATTTGGCTCAAGACTCATGATTTAAATGGAAGTAACTACCGGAGCCCTGACATCAACATCTTTTTAACATTTATGATGGTTGTAGTGTTCCAGGGCCATATGATTCCCTATTGTGACCTTCTGACAATCAAAGTCAATGGAGAACCTCCATTCACTTAAGAACCATGTTCTGCCATGCTGGAAGCATGTTAAAGAACAAAACCTGTGATTGTTACTTGATATTGGCAAGCCTGAAAATTAAATTAACCAGCTAGAATCTCGGCTCTACCGGTAACATTGTTAGGCCTATCAAAGGTAATAAAACTGTTTTTATTGTTGTGAGCTCAGAATGAAGGTAGGAGTGAAAACTCCAGATGATCATGTATATCAGTTTTTAGTCAATTGCAACTTCCAGAGCTAAGCTGCTAGTCAACAAAATGGGGGATTTAAAAGAAATCTGTCTCTTTAATAATTTAATAATAATCTGATTAATTATAATACTAGGATATTCAATTTCTGATAATATGAGTTATCATGTAATGTAACTGTAATTGAGACTATGAAATTAATGCACAAAAAAATTGTAAACCAACCAACACACTGTTTGTATACTTATGGAAGAAACCTGGATGTTTTTATGTTTTGTTTGTTTTTGTTTGTCCTGAAAAATCAATAAAACTTAACCAAAAAAAAAAAAAAAGAAATCTGTCTCTTTGAAGTGGAAACACAAAGAAACCTGTGGGGTAAATTTGGAAGAAAAAGGCCCTCTCTGTGCACTATGTATGTGAGAAACCACAAGTGCTCACCCTCACAAAGCAAAATCTACAACTTTTAGCAAGGATAAGATGAAGTAAACCTTCCAGGCCTGGGAGGTTCAAATACAGCTTTAGTTCTGTTCAGAAGTGTGGAAAGCATATCATTATCCATTTCTCTCACTGTAATATTCTTGTCTTCTTGTTGTTGCCACAAACTCAGATCTTTATCACTCCTAAAGCCTTTCCCAGTACTCATATTATCAACGCTGGAGATAAGGACATTGTTAAGTTGCAGGAAAAAGAGACGCGAGACCAGTGTGACTTTCAGCTCTTTATTTAGTTCCTGAAATCTCTCTGACTGTGGAGCCGTGGCAACCTCTTTTATAGTGGCTGCTCATGGCTCGCAATCAATGATGGCTCCTTGAATCTCCCGCTGCTCAGGCGGACCAATCACAGGTGGCAATTGCGGACCAATCACAGTAGCGTTGAAGAACCAATCACAGTGTAGTATTGGTTGACCAATCAGGAAGCGGTATTACAAGTATGCTAATATAGAACACCCCTCCCCACTTGGTTTAGTCCAACCTACATTACATAGTCACATAAGTAGGTGGGGCTTTTATGGTGTCCACTTGACCTGTGCAGCTCAGTTGCGTTGTTGTCTTCGGCTGGTTCGGCCGGGATTGTTCTTTCTCCTATCCTTCTCCATGGAACCTCCTGGAAGGTGGAGTCAGCCATGCCGCTCCTGCCTGGCCTATCTGGGCTGGTAGAGTTGACTCGGCTGCTCCCTGCCAGAGTGGCTTTGTGTTGGTTTTCTGCTGCCTGTTCCTTTCTACTGAAGTCATCTCCAGGTAAGTAATTGTGGTTTCTTTCTGGGGCTACTGGTGATGTTGGTTGGGGGTTGTTGTTAGAGTTTGTTGAGGTGTTTCTTGTGCTAGTGGAGGGTCTCCCCCTCCCTTCTTATTCATGTTTGAGGGGTCTCCCCCCTCTCTGGTCTGGTTATTATTATTTTTTAATATTTGATGTGGTTCTGGCGTGTGTGTGTGTTCTTTTCCTTCGCACCTGGGTTTGTTCGTGTTTCTTTCTAGTGTTTGTGATCTCAGTTGATCTATGTATCTCCTCCAGCTTCTTCCATCCTCTGTTTCTAGTCTGTATGACCAGGGTCCTGTTATCTGGGTTGTTGTTGCCGGTATCCAAAGTGGATGCCCCATGAGATTTTTTGCGTAGACCAGGTTCCCTGTTCCGAATGTGCGGTGCTTACTAGAGGAGTCTGCTGGTTTTTCAGGGCTGTAAGTGGGGTGTATCTAGGTATCTATCTAGGTGCGATCTTAATTTTCTGCCCATCAATAGTTCTGCTGGGCTTTTATTCATTGTGGTGTTAGGTGTGATGTATTGTATAGTTAGCATTTTGCAGATTTGTCTAAACCATGTCTAGTTTCTCTATAGTCTCTTTCATATACAAAACCATTCATTCCACCCATCCGTTTGTAGCTGGCTGACCCGGCGCTGTCAAGGCATGTCTTAGGCCATGTTCGGCGAGGAACTTTTCAAATGTCAACGCTGTGAACTGCGGCCCGTTGTCTGAAACCAATAGATCCAGCAACCCATGTGTTGTGAACAGCTTCCTCAGCTATCTGATAATGGTTTCTGTTGTTGTGGAGTTCATGACACTTACCTCCAACCAATTTGAGTAAGCGTCTACTATTATTAAAAATGTGTGTCCTTTTGTCAGCCCTGCGAAATCTATGTGTATTCTTGACCAGGGTCCCCTCGGTGTTTCCTAGTCGAGCACAGGTGCAGCAGGGGGTGTAGGTCTGGATTTTTGCCATTGCATGCACGTTTCCACCCATCTCCCAATATCCTTATCCATCCCTGGCCACCATACATAACTCCTGGCCAGGGATTTCATTTGTACGATACCCAGGTGTCCTTCATGTAAGATATACAGTACTTGTTCTTGGAGTATTTCCGGTATGACTACCCGATTCCCCCCATAGCATACAATCTTTTAAATTTGAGATTGCCGTCTGTCTGTTTTGGAACAGTTTAAAAATCTCATCCATCTCATTTTCTGGCCACCCTTTTCCTACCCAGTTTAAAATCTGCACCATCTTTTTGTCTCTTGTGGTTTCTTTCGTGATGTCCGCTGCGGTTATGGGTAGGTTTGGTAGTGACTCAATTTGTAGCATGGATGTGTTTGGTGCTGGGTTCAGGCAGTTCAGGCAGGGGAGAACAGCTCAGGGCATCAGCGTGTGATATGTCCTTCCCTGGCCAGTGGATTAATTTGTAACTGTATGCAGCAAGGAACTTAGAACACCTCATCATTCGTGGTGACAGTATGTTTGGGGTGGCCTTGTTTCCTGCGAGTATTCCCAAGATTGGCTTGTGGTCTGTAATTAGTGAAAAAGTCCTGCCATAGAGGTATTCATGGAATCGCTTGACTCCAGTTATCGCTGCTAATGCCTCTCTGTCCAATTGGCTGTAGTTTCTCTCTGCTTTAGATAGCGTTTTGGAATAGAACACGGTCGGCACTTATCTCCCATCTGGTAGCATGTGGCTGAGTACAGCTCTGATGCCAAACGGTGATGCGTCGCAGGTGACTGTCAGTGGCAGGGTTTCGCTGTATTGAATTAATACAGATTCGGATGTCAGCAAGTCTTTTATTTCCTGGAACGCAGCTTCATCTCATCGCCCCCAGGTCCAGGTAGCTGTCTTATCCAGCAATTTGTGTAATGGTTCCGCTGTCATTGCCTTCTGTGGCAGAAAGACATTATAGAAGTTAATGAATCCCAAAAATACTTGCAGGTCTGTTTTATTTTTGGGTCTGGAAGCTTCTTTTATTGCTTTGATTTTCTGGTCCATGGGGTGGATTCCTTCTTTATCTATTAGGTACCCCAGGAATTCAACTTTAGGGGTGGCTGGCTGTCATTTTTCTTTTTTTACTTTGAGTCCCGCCTCTTGAAATCTTTGTAAGACTTCCCTGAGGCAGCTTTCCAGTTGGTTCTTGTCACTAGCTGATACTAGCATGTCATCGAAGTATGGAACCACCCCTTTTATTCCTTGTAATAGGTGCTCCATCAAGCTTTGGGACACCCCTGGGGCCACGCTGACTACAAATTGCAGTCTTTTGCATCTGAATGCCCCCCTGTGAGTCACAATTGTTTGTGCCTCTGCTGTTTTGGGGTCAACTGGCAATTGCTGGTATGCTTGTGCAAGGTCAAGCTTCGTGAAGATCTTTCCTCCCCCCATCGAATGTAACAGATGTTGTACCACTGGAACAGGGTATGAGCTTTGTTGTAGCACATGGTTGAGGGTGGCCTTATAGTCTCCACAGATGTGCACGGACCCATCTGGCTTTATCGGAGTCACAATTGGGATTTCCCACCTTGCGTGATCTATTTGTTCCAATACCCCCTGTGCGATGAGTTTATCCAATTGCTCATCGATCTTCGGTTTTAATGCAAAAGGGACTCGCCTTGCCTTTAACCTGATTGGGGCTATGTTCGGGTCCAAATTAAATGAAATAGGGGACCCTCAGTACTTGCCCAGTTTTCCATCAAACACATCCTGGAAATCCCTCTTCAGGCTCTCCTCCCAGTCTGTTTCGGTGACACTGTTGATTCCGGTCACTCCGATTCCCAGGGGCGTGAACCATTCGAGTCCCAGTAGGCTTGGGCAATCCTGGTCTACTATTGTTAATGGAAGAATTGCTGTGTGCTTTCTGAAGTTAACTTGGAAGTGTCTGAGTCTGACTACGGGGATCCTGTTCCTTTGGTAGTCCTTCAGGGTCAGTTTTTGGCTTTTTAGTTCCTTTCTTCGTATGCTTGGTATCAGTCTCTTAAGTGTGTTCCATGATACCATGGACAGGTATGAGCCGGAGTCCACCTCCATCTCGCATTGTTGGCCTTCGATGTTGACTTGCACATGTACCTTTTGGGCATCGTTTGCACTCGAATGCCCAATGGTTATCGTTTGGTGTGTCTCTTCCTTCTGGTAGGTTTCATTGAGCTGTTTGCTTCTGTTTTCTCGGCTCCAACGGCTCCCTGCCTGTCTTTCTCTTGTTCTGGGGTGAGTGCTGTCTCTTTGTCTGGGGCTGCAGCTCTTTCGGTTCTGGCAGACCCTCGCTATATGTCCCAGTCTCTCGCAGTGCTGGCAAACCGTGTCAATGAAACAGCACATGGAACAGGGGTGGTCTCCTCCACACCCGGTGCACTGGGACCCTGACTTATGTTCTCTCCTCTCCCATCTGTTTCATTCTGATTGGAATCTGTGTATTTCTTCTTCTTTGTCATCAGTCTCGGACAAGGATTTGATGTTCTCATGGTGCGTGGTGGTGGTGGTGGCCTTGTGAGTGCCCTCTGATTTCTTCTCCTGGGTCGGCTTGCCTCTGCCGGTGTTTCCTGGATTGCCATATTCATTAGCCGCATGGTGGCCACTGATTTTTTCACAGCTTTGGCTGCAGTGGCCTCAGCGATGGCCTCGGTGACTGTGATGTTTGGTCAGGTCAGCAGTCGGCTCTGCAAGGCGAGGTCTCTCAGTCCTAGGACCACGTGGTCTCTCATGGCTTCATCCATGTTGAGGAACTCGCACACCCCTCCAATGTCCCTTAGAAGTGCTAAGAAATCCCCGATGCTTTCACCTTCTTTCTGGTCCCATTTATAGAATTCATGTCTCCAGATAAGTCTGGAGATGGTTGGCGCATAATGGGCCCTCAGTATTCTGTCCAAATCTGGCCAGGCCATTTGCTTTACATCTTCAGGTTTAGCCAATGCCTTGGCCATCTTGAACACTATGGGCCCACAGTGTGTTAGGAACACGGCTCTCTTCCTGTTGTCTGAGATCCTCTGTAACTCATTGCTCTCGAGGAACATGAGGAATCTGTCGATGTACAATTCCCAGTCCTCCGTCACTGGGTTGAATGGTGCAGATGGCAAGTTGCTGCCGGCCATTTTGTTTCCGCTCAGTTCTCATTGCCACATACTCAACTGGTCTCCTTTGTCTCAGAATCCCACCTTCATCGCCAGTGTTAAGTCGCGGGAAAAAGAGACGCGAGACCAGTGTGACTTTCAGCTCTTTATTTAGTTCCTGAAATCTCTTTGACTGCGGAGTCGCAGCAGCCTCTTTTATAGTGGCTGATCATGGCTCGCGGCCAATGTCGGCTCCTTGAATCAGGCGGATCAATCACAGGCGGCAATTGCAGACCAATCACAGTAACGTTGAAGAACCAATCACAGTGCAGTATTGGTGGACCAATCAGGAAGCAGTATTACAAGTATGCTAATATAGAACAGACATGACCCAGGTAATAATATACCAGTGACATTGAATGCCTACCAAACCTTGGAAAATATATAAGGAGGAACGGCTCTGTCTGGTTACATTAGGTTTGTTCTTCATCCTTTCTTTCCAGACTTAATTAGTTTTTGTCTCTGTTTTAAGGTTGATTTTAGAGTCTAGATGATGTTGCTTGCTAGGTATGCAAATAGGCATGGGGAGGCAGTAGGAACTTGGGGGGGAGGAATTGCAGATATAGGCCACACATGGTTTTCAAGATGCATTCCAGATCTTCTGAAAAAGAAGCACCTGTTGAGGAAGGATCATTAATTCTGGATCTCTCTTTTATAAGTTTCCATCTATTACTTCTTGTCTTGTCCTCAAATGCTCTGGAGAATAGATTGTCCCCCTCTTCTTTGTGACAGCCTCTCATATATTGGAACACTACTATCATGTCACCCCTAGTCCTTCTCTTTACCAGAATAGCCATACCCAGTTCCAGCAACCGTTCTTCATATGTTTTAGCTAAATCATCTTTTTTGCTCTTCTGTGCACTCTTTCCAGAGTCTCAATATCTTTTATATCATGGTGACCAGATCAGTTAATCATTCAATCAGCAAAGAGAGAGACAGAGAGAGAGAGACAAAGACAGAGAGAGGGACAGAGACAGGCAGAGAGAAAGAGACAGAGACAGAGAGACACAGAGAGAGAGAGAGAGAGAGGGACAGACACAGAGAGAGACAGAGACAGAGAGGGACAGAAACAGAGAGACAGAGAGACGGACACACACACACACAGAGAGAGAGAGAGAGAGAGAGAGAGAGAGAGAGAGAGAGAGAGAGATGAGAGAGATGGGGAGAGAGAGAAAAAAAGAGAGATCCCCTCATTCTGAAGGTTTTTTATAGCCATTGTAGCTAGTAGCTCTTGATTGATCTATCATAGTAGTTGCAAAGGAAGTTGTGTTTTACGATATCTATTAGGTAACAAGTTAACTTATTTGATAGGAGCAAATAGGAGTTGTGTTTCAATACATCTTATGGAAGGACAGCAGGAAGTTATTAATTCTTGGAATTAGTTTGATGAGTTCCCAAAGAGATAACTTCAGCTCTGTTGTTTGTGGGTGGTCTGGCAAGGAGACAGGAAAGGGAAACCAAGAGAATTGCAAAAATATACCATTAAAATGAGACATTGTTCACAACTGACATACTTGGGAACATTTTAATAAACATCTAACTTCCACATGTGGTTTTCATTATCAAAACTTTATCACCATTTAATCTTCCTTCCTTCCAAACTGTTGATGTAAAGCAGGGAAGCTAATTTGACATTTATTTGAGTTATACAGATGGTTTTCAAAACAGGGGAAATAGGCAGTGCTGCTCCCAAGGGAAGGTGCTGCTTGACAGATCGACAATCCAGAAGCAAATAATGGCCTCTGTGATGTTTGGAAGGTTAATTGAGCTGATATCTAGAGGAGGATAAGAGATGGGGCAAAATGCTACATCTGTCCTCTTAGAGATCACTTCCTGAATTCGAAGTTAAAAATCTGAACTTTTGTCTTCATAGTTAAGGATGGGCTGAAGAATTGGGGTGGGACATGAAGAAGATAAGTGGCTTTGTTGTGTCCCAACAGAGAATGGACATATTCCAGTGATCTACTGTATATGAGTCCTGTAAAGTCTGCATTACTATTACTATCCATCTTTTCATCTTTCCTTTCACCATCTCCTCCCACTTATGACTGCATGAATGTAACTTTGTCGCTTGTATCCTTGCAATTATGTTTCCCAGTGTGATTTGATTGCTTATTTGTACCCTTTGACTACTATTAAGTGCAATACCTATGATTCTTGACAAATGTATTTTTTTTCTTTTTGTGAACACGGAGAGTATTTGCACCAAAACAAATTCCTTGTCTGTCCAATCATACTTGGCCAATAAAAAATTCTATTCTGTTCTGTTCTCGTCTAGTCTAGTCTAGTCCAGTTTAGTCTAGTCTAGTCTAGTCTAGTCTAGTCTAGTCTAGTCTAGTCTAGTCTAGTCTAGTCTAGTCTTAATTCCAATATTCTAGTCTAGTCTAGTCTTCATTCCAAAATTCTATTCTATGCTATGCTATGCTATGCTATTCTAAAGAAATGTGGTCTTTTCTGTGTGAAATGTGGTCTTTGTGAAAGTGTTTAACATTTCTGTAGTGGGTTTGTGAGCTGACATTCTTTTTGGAAGGCAGTGAAATATACTGCTGTTTTGGATTATTTTTTTTATTTTGATATACAGGCAGTCCTTGACTTATGAAGGTTCCGCCCAAAATTTCTGTTGCTAAGTGAGTCAGTGATTAAATGGGTTTCACCCCATTTTCTGACCTATTTTTCCATGGTGTTCAGTAAATTGCTGCAATTGTTAGGTTAATAACCCCAGCACTAAGTGCATCTGGCTTCCTCGTTGGCTTTGCTTGTCAGAAGTTCATACTCCTGCACACCAGAACCACTCAATACAAGGATAGTTTTTCCCCCATGCCATCACTCTTCTAAATGGCTAATTCCCACAACATGGTCAAAAACTATTTACAAAGACTGTATTACTATTTTTCTTTTCATCCTTCCTATTACCAATCTCCTCCCACTTAGACCTATAACCATGTTGCTTGTATCTCTACTATTTATATTGTTTTGTTTGCTAGTTTGATTTGATTGCTTTTTAGTAACCTATGATTATCACTAAGCATTGTATCTTATGATTCTTGATGAATGTATTTTATTTTTCTTTTATATACACTGAAAGCAAAGATGGTATATTCAGCAGGTTCTGATCAATTCTGGAGAACTGGTAGCGGAAATTTTGAATAGTTTGGGGAACTGGCAAATCCCACCTCTGACTGGCCCCACCAACCCCATCTATTCTCCGCCTCCAGAGTCCCAGCTGATTGGCTGGGTCTTCCTTGGTTGCCCTGCACAGGAGAACAGAGCTGGAAAGCAGGTTAGTGGGGTGGGGAGGGAAGGGGGATTTTGCAGTAACCTTCCCCTACCATGCCCACCAAGCCATACCCACCAAACCATGCCCACCAAGCCATGCCCACAGAACTGGTAGTAAAAAAATTTGAATCCCACCACTGACTGAGAGCATATGCACCAAAGACAAATTCCTTGTGTGCCCAATCCCACTTGGCCAATAAAGAATTCTATTCAGAAGATCACAAAGGACACTGCAACTGACATAAATACATGCCAGTTTCCAAGTGTTTGAATTTTGATCACAGGACTATGGGGATTCTGCAACTGTCATAACCTTGAAAAATGATCACAAGAAGTCACTTTTTTCAGTGCTGTTGTAACCTCAATAAATGAACTATTGTAAGTTGAGGACAGCCTATAGATAAAACAGGACTGGGATATTTCTGGCAAACTTGGCACAACCCCTTTCAAGTCAAAACAACTATTTGGTGCTTAAACTTGAGAAGGTTGAAATGTTTCTGTCTTGGGAAAGTTTTGCAATCCTCCAGCTGAAAATAAAAGCCAGTTTGGAATAGTGATTAAGGCATCAGGCTAGAAACCAGGAGACTGTGAGTTCTAGACCTCTGCAATGGTAATAAACTGTGAAAAATGATCATAAATAACTTTTTTCAGGGCCCTTGAAATTTTGGATGGTCAGTAAATGAATGGTTGTAAGTTAGGACCAGTGGTGTGATTCAACTGGTGTAACAACCGGTTCAGTGAGCATGTGCACCAAATACGCACTTTGTGCACGTGTTCTACATTTTAAAAAGGCCCTTTTCAACTCAATTACTTACCTTCTACTGCAGCCCTGGTGATTAAAACAGTTGAGATGCGGCAAATTGCTCTGCCGCGTGAATCAGCTGTGCTGTCAAGCCAGAAATTGATATATGTGTAGCCATTGTAGTTAGCCTGATTACATATTCTTTTTCTTTCTTTCTCTTGGTTATGGGGGGAAGGGTTTCAGGCTTGCCACATTCCTAAGGGAGGAGTAGAGATAGAGAGGGTTGTTTAGGCTAGGTGGTTCTTCTTCCTGAGGGAATGAAAGCTGACCCTGCTGAGACCTGGAGGTGGAGATTGATGACACCACGCAATATTGAATTACTTCTATTGGAGAATGTGACTTTTGGGGGCTGTTTCTAACTTCTAATATTAAGTGGTGTAATTCTGGGTTGTGTCAGATCCAGAATTACAATAGACTTTGCCAATTTGATGCTTTCCTAAATAAAAGAAATCATTATGGAAGATAGACTTTGCTCTTTTCTTTTTAAATGGATTTCATCACTTGGAAATCTGACATGTGCTAAAAAAAATCAAGAAATAAAATACAGGAAAGAGCAGGGGCAAATGGGCAGGGCCAAATGCTCAATGGAACTACCAGTTCACTCAAACCAGTCTGAACCGGAAGAATCCCACCCCTGGTTAGAACTATCTTTGGACAAAATGAAAATGGATCATTCAGTGAACTCTGGAGGTTCATACTTACTCCAGATAATTCACACCCGGAGTAAAATTAGGCAGACTTTAATTATCTACTGAAAAAAGCTACCAGCAATTATAAGAGTTTATCTTAGTTTGTTTTTACTTTATTTTTCATGTTTTTTTAAAAAAATGCAATCTGTAACCACAATTATCCAGAACAGAGATAGATAGATAGATAGATTAACAGAGTTGGAAGGACCTTGTAGATCATCTAGTTCAACCCAGCACCCAAGAAGACTGAGGCAAAGTGCACACAACTCCTTTCCCTGGGTGTTTTAAGGGATTAATAGCCATACTCACACAATATCTTAATCTTGGTTGGTGGGGACTGAGGAGCGAGGGGGTTTGATGTGTTCAAATGAGTCCAGCTCCCTTGGTTAGTTTATTTTTCAGTCTATTGTGAGATTTCCTAAAAGGAGTTAATTCACTAAGCAGGTTAATGCATCAGGTTGCTCCATCCTTTAAGTGCAACGGCTGGAAAATTCTGCTCTTTAGTTGGATTGCTAACAGTAGATGAATCCTGTCAATTATGATTTTTCTCCATCTCCTGTTTTACAAAATTTGGTTGATTGAAACTGAAACCTGCTTCTTTCTTTCTTTTTTTCTTTTTTGTATTTCATGCTACAGGTTTTTCTATTCCTTTCTCTTTCTCTATGTGTTTTTATGTCTGCTGTGTTGCCCAAATGTGCACAGATTATGCAAATGTCTTCCTTCTATATTTTTTTTAATCTTTAGGAATATATGCATATATATTGACTCTTGTACTTTTAAATTCAGAACTAGAGTTTTTAAAGAACGTATTTTTATTTCATCTACAGGTGCAACATTGTTAAATTAAGTGTTTTAATACTGAAATGTGAACTTCAGTCATATTTTGCCATCTCTATTTGATGCAAGAAAAAAATAATCGTTTGCGGAATCTTACTCCTGTTTCTTCAAAACACACTTATTTCAATAAGACTTAATTCCAAAGATCCTTTGGCTATCAGAGGAATTTTTTTCCCTAAGCTTCCATGATTTTCTTTTTTTAATTCATTTTTTTTTATTCAAAAGAAGGTTAAAATACAAAACTCCAAAAAATCCAAAAAAGGACAAAAGAAAACCCCAAACAATCAAAATATAAAAAAAGTTCATCCAAAAGAAAAAAAAACCAACACATATATACATACTATTTCCCCGAATTCAATACTAATACATTATTACAATATTGATTTTCACCCCTTACAAAACTCCCCCCCCAATTTTTTTTAAACTGGTGAATCTAATTGCAAATTATTAACCTTTCTATATATTATATTAATCACAAAAAAGTAAATAGGAAGAAGTCAATATAAAAAAGGCAAGATTATAGTTTCAAAACTCTCTGCTAACAAACTGTTATCCACTTGTAGAAAGTTTGCCATGCCATCTTAACTAACCCAAATTGTCCCAAAAGTTTAAAATAATTTACCCTGGATCAAATGTCCACATTTCTTTTCTTATTGCCACCTCTTATCAATTCTTTTCTAATTAAATATAACAGATTCAGTCTCCACGGTAGATTTTCTTTCTTTCTTTCTTTCTTTCTTTCTTTCTTTCTTTCTTTCTTTCTTTCTTTCTTTCTTTCTTTCTTTCTTTCTTT
>BLBF01000077.1:4284918-4297169 GCA_015471245.1 Laticauda colubrina | reverse complement strand
AAAGGAAAGGAAAGGAAAGGAAAGGAAAGGAAAGGAAAGGAAAGGAATTCTTATTTGTAAACTTGGTGTGCTGGAGAAACAGAACTAATACAAATCACACCTCCATTTTTACAATTGACAGCAAGATAGCAGTATAGACCCTTCAGAAAAGCACACTAGTTGTGTGCAAATCACCACAGAATGTATGTAGAGAGAAAAAGAGAGAGCGTTGGAAGATCAAGTCTTTCTCCCCCCATTTTATTCCAACCTGATGACGTCTTTGTATGCAGGAGAACGGGCATATGTGTTTTAAATCAATGACTATTCTAACGAAAGATGGAATGAAATTCCTGGGAAGAGAGGGAAAGGGAGAGGAATCACAGAATGGCGGTGATGTCAGGAGTACCGAAATAATCAGCCATTTCCATCCTTGGGGCCTCCAATGGCATCGTCTTCTTTTTGTCTTGTCTTGCATCTATGATTTTGTGCTGGCGTGCAAATAGGCTCATTAGTGGCAGAGAGTGAAAATTGAGATCAGAGTATTTAAACCTGACCCATAGAGAGGCAAAGAAAGAGTTTTACCCATCCCCTCCACCCTCAGGGCTTTTCACTCTGAGTCCAGGACCACCCTTGATGGTGACACCAATTCAAACCTTCTCCCTTTCCTCCTCCTCCTCCTCCTTGTCCTCCTCGTCCTCCTCGTCCTCCTCCTCGTCCTCCTCGTCCTCCTCCCTTTTCATAAAGGCCTTATTAATTATTGCTTGGTGAGGAAAGCAAAGGAACCATATAAAGGAACGTGTCATTCTTCAAGTCGAAATAAGCACGAGGAAGGGGGAGAACCGAAGATAGGTGGAGATGTGTGTGTTTGTGTGCCTGTGTGTCTGGGAGAGAGAGAGAGAGAGGGAGCAGGGAGATGGAGAAAAAAGAAGATCAAAAGAGTGCTTTCCAACTCTCCCCCCCACCTTTTCTGCTTTTCATGCCATGGAACCTCAAAGAAGGTCGAAGAACAATCAGTTTGCAGGGACTCGTGTTCTTTCTGGCAATTAGACTCAGCTGATAGGCTGAAAAGCTGTGAATGGCAGAGTTCAAGGCCCTTCTCTTGAAATTCACACAGGCTTCCCCCTCTCCCTCCTTCCCAAGGAGCAGAGCAGCAGCCAGACACCGCTGCTGAAATCATTTCAAATAGAGACTTAGAGCCGGGGGATTCATTAATTCACCAGCCTAAACAATTACTCGAACATATAATGTCTCTATGTACACTTTGATAAGGAGTCTCATGCAATCCCATCTTTTTTTCTCTCCCTTCTCGCTTCAGAAAGAGAGAGAGAGAGAGAGAGATTAAAAATTTCAGGCCCGGTTTGAATGCCTGCGTGGGTCTCTGTGTTGATGTGTAGCCTGTGGGGAGGGCTTTTCCCTTCGGGGTTTGTAAAAATCCAGATGGCCACTAGATGCCAAAGAAGGGACATGGAAAATGTCATGGTCTTCTGCATTCTGTCCAGTTCAGTTCTAGGAGCTAGAGGGATCTGCAAATGTAGAATTCCCTTGAATAAATAAATATGAAGGCGTCAAAAGAATTTGAAAGATCTTGATAAGTCTGTACATGTCCAGGAATGAAGATTAGAAAACGCTGGACATTTGTTTGCCTACATGGAGCAATTAAACAATTGTCAATTCCAAAGGAAGCGTGTTTTAACAAAATCATTTTTATTGTGTTTTAAGGAGGAATAGAGATGATGAAAAAGAAATGAGGATGAAGACTGATCTTTGATCTCTGAAAGAAGATACATTTTAGAAAATAAAATATGTGTGCTTTTAATTGGATAAATGTTCCCCAAACTACTATGCATCAGGGCACACTTATTATTACTGTTGATTACGGAGTTAACTAAAGGGTTAGACTCAGTCGTGGTATTCTACTGGTTTGGCCCGGTTCGCTTAAACCGGTAGCTCCAAGGATCATCTGTGAGCAAACCGATTTGCTCCGACAATCAGCTGCTGGGCCTTCCCACCTACTTCAGCTCTTTTCTGACCTTTATTTCCTGCCTTTTGACCTCAGTTGCTTTGCACATCACAGCTGATTTATTGCCACACATTAGTGTTTTACACACAGAGCTTGCAGCAGAAGAAAAGTTGCAATGCTGTGTGTGCGCAAAGCGTGCATTCATGTGTGTGCAAAACACATGCTCACACCAAACTGTTAGAAAATTTTTTTGAAACCCACCACCGGTTAGACTGGATCTGGATCTTTTTGTCCATCTGTTGAGCCCTTTCCAAGAATCTGGACTAGGCAGATGTTATTCTTTGGTGGTATTATTATTATGGTTCATTGAATAGTCAGCCAGATGCTTAGACTGGATTTGGCATTTTATGAACTTATTGAGTCCTTTCCAAGGATCTGGCATAGGCAGTTGGGAAGGATTCAATAGGTGGATCAAAATGGCAAATCCAGTTTCAACATCTGGCTGGCAATGTCTTGTCATTATTTGTCACACAGTCAGCCAGATGTTCAGACTTACTTTGGCATTTTTACCATAACAACACACAATTATTAGTGTTGTTGTTATTATACCAGCTTTCCTCAATTATGTTCCTGCTGGCAAGACTTTTTTATTATTAAAAAAAAGAGAAGAAAAGCTAATTCAAAATAAGGTTTTAGAGTTCAATGTGCCATTTCTAACCTAGAGGTGATTCATTCTAATTCATTCTTGCAAGAACAAAGCGGCATCATTATTAATTACAGTTGGTCACACAGTCAGCCAGATGTTTAGGCTGGATTTACCATTTTGATCCCCCTATCAAGTTTTTTCCCAAGGATCTAAGATAGATCCTCCTCCACCTTGTTCTCCTTCTCCTCCTTCTCCTCCTCTTCCTCCTCCTCCTCCTCCTCCTTCCTATCATATTCACACTAGTGCAGGGTCTGCCTTGAATGACACTTTGCATGGTCAGCTACATCTCCAGGGTGCAGGGTGCAAAATCTTTGTAGATTGTGTCTTGCCATCTCTGTTTTGGATGCCTTCTACTTGGTAAGCAGTTTTGGACATGGTGAAAAGTACTGTTCTCTGAACATGTCCATACCAGTGGAGTTGGCCTCCTCTCATCTTTTCTGTACTTGGTGCCATACCAAAATGTTGTTGAATGGTGTCATTTGTGATGTGGTCAAGAAAGGAGATGCCTGATTTGCATTTCCTTTGCATTTCCATGGCATGGAGAGAGCTTTCGTTCCGTGTTGCTGCTACCCAGCATTCAATGCCATACAGTGCAAAAAGGCAAATGGTTGTCTTGTATTTGCAGGTCTTTGTATCTTGTGATATTATCCAGTTTTTTCTCTTCTCTTCTGCTGTCTCCAGGTACCGCAAGATTTTCTTTCTTTGTTTTGTGGTCATTGGTCTTTCTTGTTAAGTTTGTGGTATTGTTTGGCAGGTGCTTCTCTGTTTGAATTGTAAAGTGCCAGTACATTTTCTGTTCCTTTGTTTATTTTGTAGTCCCACCAGTTCTTGCTTGCAGGCAAATTGTATTTTTTGCAGATCTTCCAAAGCACCATTGTTTATCATGCTGTTGTTTGTAGTCAATCTGTGCGATCTTCTTGTAGCAGCTTACCAGGTGGTCCACTGTTTCTTCAGCTTCTTTGCAGAGGAGGCACTTGCTGTCTGTGGTTTCTCAGTTCTGACTTTGCACGCCTCTGCTTTTAAGGATTGCTCTTGTGCAGCTGGAATTAGCCCTTCTGCTCTCCTTCTTCAACTTTCCTGCTCTTAGCCATTGCCAGATCTTGTTGTCAACTGCTTTGCTTGCTTTTTTTTTTAATATGCTGTCCATGCATTATGTTACCTTATTGTGTTTCTTTTCTCTTCTTCATTTGATCTTTCTGGTAGGTCCATTTGGTTTTTTCAGTTCTCACTAAGTTTTCATGGGATACCACTTCCTTCTTCACTGGGCATCTTCATTATTGCCCTTCAGATATTATTATTCATTCAATTTGTATATCATCCCAAAGAGCACCCCTAAAGGAAAGACAGAATCAAAAACATGATTATCACCAATGAAAATTTGCTGAAATGAACTTGCAGAAGGGGCGTCCATAAGTGCACCAATGTGCCTACGGTCTCTGTCCTAATGTTCCCTTTTATTCATACCCATTTCATGTAATCACAAACATGTTCAAATTATATCTGTTATCTAATACTTACTTGACAAATAAATAAAATAAAGAAACTCCACAGACATTCTCAAGATCCCCAGAGAAGTTAGAAACACAGAAGCTTTTCTTCCACAGGGCAAAAGGATAGAATTTAAAGGCTGCCTGCAGCATAGTCTTACTTTAAACAGATGGAGGGAGGGAGGGAGGGAGGGAGGGAGGGAGGGAGAGAGAGAGAGAGAGAGAGAGAGAGAGAGAGAGAGAGAGAGAGAGAGAGATTGCACCTTGCTTTTTACTGATTCTGTTTTTCCAGGAAGCTCTGATTGGTTGCAATTCCCCAATGAGTAACATTCAAAGGCATACCTGGATCGACTCTGTGCATTTAAAGCAGCCCTTTGTGCTGCTGATTTTCATCAATGTTTGAACTGAAATGTATGCCCTAAGGCCCAATCAACACAAGTTGGAAACACTCTGTAGGAACAAGGATTCCGGGTTCAGGTTTCAGGGAGACGAAGCAATGATGTAACTTGGTGGGAAACCTCCCTGCCCCTCCTCCCCCCCAATCTCAATTCCATTTGTTTTCATTCCTGAAAGCTTTGTTAGTTCTGGTTCATTTATTTGCATTGGTTTGATTTCATATTGTGTTCATTTGGCACTTGTTTCACATTCATCTCTTGTTTTGCATATACATGTATGTGGGGTGGGGTTTTTTTAAATTTTAAAACTGCTTTATCACCCACTACTGCAATAAGTAAGCAAAGGCACATCCATTTCTTTATCTTGGAGGCAGTGTATTGTTTCTCAGAACATCTCCATCCAAAATTGTTCCAAGGAAATTTTGATATGGTATCTACCATGTTTCTCACAAAATAAGGCCGGGCCTTATTTTTTTTTTTTTGAGCCCCGAAAAAACAGCTAGGATGTCTTTTCAGGGGTGAATTAATTTCTCCCCACACACACATACCAGCACCATCTCCAACAACAGCATCTGAGTCGCTCCCGCTTGTCCCCCATCCCTGTAACAACAGGAAAAAAACTATTTTGAGGTACCTGGGAGCACCACGTGCTGCATTTTGGTTTAATCTCGAGCGGCTGGGTGGGCGTGAGAAGAGCCGAGCGAGCATCTCTGCTGCTGCTACCCTTGGTGCTCCAGGCTGGGGCTCTACAAGTTTGCAAAAGTCCCGGTGCGCAGCCCATTCCTGCATTCCAAGCGCCCAGGGTGAGCTGCAGTTGTCCCTCTCTCGCCAGCACCATCTCCAATAACAGCGGCAGCAGCAGCGGGAACTGTGGAAGTTAAGGAAGTGGCTCCCCCACCTGAAAAGCAGCTGAAATGCTTCCACGGTTCCCGCCGCTGTTGCCGCTGTTGTTGTAGATGGACAGAGAAACCTTTACCTTTTATATCCAATTGCAAATTCTAAGGTATTGTGCTGCCGAATTTCAGTACAGCCCTTCATTTCCACCACTACCATAACCATAAACATTGCTACCATCGGACTGGCTACTTCTCAGCCAGTCCATCTGATTTTATCTCCTATAATGAGAATGCTAACTAGGCCCCAAAGAAAAGGAAGAGTATGGAGTTTGTAAAGTATGAGTATGGAGTATATATAAAGTATGGCATGTGGGAACAATTTTTAAAGCAGGAATGATCCCCATGGCTTGATGTGTTACATTCTGTAAATGTGTTTCTCCTTGCTGTCAGAGAACTGTAAACTCCTGATGGTATCAGTCACTCCTGGATCTTTATCACAGATCAATTTTTATAACCAGAAACCACATTAAGGAGAGAACCAAGAGATTCCTGCAAGGAATCACTTTGGGAAAAAAAGATGAATTATGGATCTCATATCTGAAACCAATAGTAGTGAATGATTCTAATAATGGAATCATTCTGCATTCCCTCTTTCACTGCCAATTCTTCAGTTAGATAAAAGAGAGGTTGACATTTCATGGAAACAAAAATAGACCTTTGATGTAATTTCCCTGGGCTGAAAACATGATGTTCTTTCATTGATCAGAATGACGACACACTTAAAAATATCAAAGGGATGGATAGATCGACTGCAAAAAAAAAAAAAAACCCACCACAACTTCTTCCACCTCTTCCAGCAATAAAACAGATGCCAAAACATCAAGAAAAATTCTTGAGGAATCATCCAGCATTCTGAGATTAAAATAGAAAAACAGAAGAAAACTTCTTAAAAAAAAATTGGCATCAGTTTAGAATGGATTTAGAAGCCCCACCAAAACAACACACACTTGATCCCACTGAAAGCATTTTATGATCCTCTAACATTCAATCTAAATAGAGTAAAAAATGACCTTGGAGGTCTTCTAGTCCAACTTCCTGCACAAGCAGGAGACCCAATACCATTCCAGACAAGTAGCTGTCCAGTCTCTTCTTAAAAACTTCCAGCAGTTCAACTTCTGAAGGCCAGCTGTTCCACTGGTTAATTGTCCTCACTGTTAGGAAGTTTCTCCTTAATTCCAGGTTGCTTCTCTCCTTGATTAATTTCCATCCATTGTTTCTTGTCTTGCCTTCTGGTACTTTGGAGAATAAATTCACCTCCTTTTCTTAGTGGCAGCCCCTCAAATACTGGAATACTGTTATCATGTCCCCCCAGTCCTTCTTTTCTGTAGACTAGCCAAACCCAAATTCTCCAACTGTTCTTCATATGTTATAGTCTCCAGACCTTTATACATCCGAGTTGCTTTTCCGTCCACTTTTTCCCAGTCTCAACATCTTTTTTTGTAATGTAGTGACCAAAACTGGGTGCAGTATTCCAGTTGTGGTCTTGTTTTATAAAGCAGTACTAATGCTCACCAATGATAATTTTGCAATTCTCTCTGTGGAGCATCCTTTTTCTGGTTTCCCTTCTGCTTAGAAAAACCAGTGGCCAATAGCAAGCCACTTGTAGCCCGGGAACAGGGGCCATGATGGAAGGAATTAAGTTTCTACAGCAAATTAACTGGATAACAGTTGCAGAGCCCTGTCAGGCATTCTTATTCCTTAATAACTACTGGGCAGCTTTTCTCTGCTTCTAGCAGTTTGACAACCCAATTTTCTTTATCATTTTTTCTTTTTTCTCTTTATTCTTTCATGTCAGCATTGAACTTTTTTCATTATTATTATTAGAAGGAAAGGGCGAAGCAGCAGCTGGATCCCGTATTGCTAGAAAACAGTTTCTACTTTCTGAATTTGCTAGCAGAGGACAGTCATCAATCAAAGTAGAAAGATATATGGATCACATGGAAGCCTTCATCAGAAACTGGCTTGGAGTGTGATCTGGGTCAAAAGAAGTTCCAGGAGCAGTTTGTTTCTGAAATGAGATGTGGAAGAGCTGATCCCCATATCTGATCTGCAGTCTCCTAATGCTGCATATATGGCAGTTGGCTAGTACTACATACGGTAATTGCTTGTCATTTGAAACTGCACTATTAAAACGTTAATATTTTAATGTGAATTGACCTCATCTGTCGGAGGAAAAGGCAAAGGAGAATGGAACAATAATCCCTCAGTTTCTATTCTTCTCTGAATTCTACCATGAAGCTCTTTGATCATCAAAGAAAAAGGGATCTATCTCACTGAACAATGCATACATTTATGAACATGTCCAAAATATCTACGGGGAAATAACTTGCAGAACACTAGTCAGAGGGAAAGTATTCAAAATTGTCTGGGGACGTTTTCCCTCTGAAAGTGAGCATGAAAGTTAAGTATGCCAACCTTCATCTTGGTGCTTTGTTTTATGTGTCAAAGGCAATGTTCTCTACTTTCTTTACTTTGCACAGAAGAAGAAGCATACTTCTGCTAAAATATAGAGACAGATTGGTCGAGTGATTCAGGCACCGGGCTAGAACCCAGGAGACTGAGTTCTAATCCCACCTTAGCCATGAAAGGCAGTTGGATGACATAGAGCCAGTGACTCTCTCTCAGCCCAAAACAGCCAGGGAAGTGATTGAAGCCTGGCCCCTAGTCAGTGAACAGAGTGCTGATTTACCACCATCCTCAAGTAGACGAGGGCTCCACAACACAAGTGAACATCTAATATCTCTAAAACCAGCCATCAACACACCCCAATTATCATCTAAAAACCCACTTATAACAGGCACTATGAACACCACACAGAGAAAACCACACACTCCAAAGTTCTCGGAGGATGGGCTCCAGCATGAGTCCAAAAGCTTGGAAGACAAAACCTCTGGTCCCAGTGACAAATTTGGATCCTATAAATAAATTAAACCAATAAATAAAGACCCAAATTTAGAAAAGATCAATATGGATGTGAGTAGCTTACCAAAACTACAGGTCTCAATCAAATGAATTCTCCATCAAGCAATTGGCTAAGCAGTAGTGTGGACACCATTCCTGCGAAGGACTTCTGTCTGAAAACCTTACTCAAAGAAGTTGAACACTAAAGGGTGGATAAATCAAAACACAAAGAGTAGGATTAAACTCACAGGAAGCTCTGGTCAAGCAAATCTTCTTGTTCCACGTCTAGAACTTTGATCATTTCTAAGAAGTGGTATGAGTTTTGTCCATGTGAAGCTGCTGTTTCAGCATGGGGCTGTAGCGGTTTTGCTAAGTGTTTACCTAGGTTTTGTACTGGTGCTCCTTTGGAGCTGACTATGGGTCTGAGAGGTATGCCTTCTTTGTGTATTTTTGGGAGGCCATATAGTTTGGGGCATCTGGAAGATTTTTCTCTTGGGATGATCGTCTGTTGGATCTCTTTGCTCATGTGGCTGGTTATAGTTGGCATAGGGCTAGCTGACTGCTGCGCCAGAATGGTTTTTTCATCATCCTGATTGGTTGGGAGTCTTGGTCTGTGTTTATTGGTCTTGGAGTTTGCTGTGTTCTGCTTGATTGGTGATTCTAATTTCTTCTGTCTGTTTTGTGGCTTTTCTTGTCTTGCTTGGCTGGCGACATTGTGTTTCCTGTATCAGTGGCTTTTAGTGCAGCTTGGCTCCGAGTAAATGAACGGCTATCATTTATGAGGAAGCTAGGTTTAATCTGGGTGCCCAGCTGGGGTGTCTTTGAGCTGGAGGTATCAGGGGGGATCTGTTTGTGCCCAGGTGTTTGCCTGGCTTGTGGTGTGGAGATTTTTTTGTTTGAGAGTGCAGGCTTCCAGACAATTGACAGTCTGGTGGAGTCATCTCTTCTATTCATGCTTTCAGGTCTTTTATCAATTTCTATGGCTTTTCTAATGATTCTGTGGCTGGGGTTTTCTATAGTGGCTAGGGTTTTGGTGCCATTGAAATTTATGCTATGACCTGTTGCTTTCATGTGTTGGACTGGTGAGGAAGTGTGTTCCAGCTTTTTTGCTGCATTTTGGTGTTCATCCAGGCGGGTACTTATTCTTCTATTGGTATGTCCAATGTATGTGTCAGGGCATGATGCACAGGAAACTTCGTATGTGCCTTGGTTTTCTAGGTCAATTTTATCTTTGGGGTTTCTAAGGATGGCTGCTATTTTTTTGTTTGTTTTGAAGGCAGTCTTCATGTGATGCCTGTGTAGTATCTTACTGATTTTGTCTGTGGTACTTCTTATGTAGGGCAGGATAGCTGTTCCATAGGTCTGTTCATCTTCTAGGTCTCTGTTATGTCTTGGTGTGTTTTTGTGGATCAAGTTGGTGATTTTGTTTTTGTGGAAGCCATTGGCTGTCAATACTTCAGTCAGGGTGCATAGTTCAGTCTTTATATGTGTCTTATCTGCCAGGAGTTTGGTTCTGGCGATTAGAGTTTTGGCCAGGGAGTTTATCTATGCTGGGTGGTGGTGGGATTGGGCATTGAGGTAGTGGTTGGTGTGTGTTTTCTTCTGGTATATGGTGTGTCCTAGTGTGCCATCTGTTCTTTTGTAGATTAGTACATCTAGGAATGGTAGTTGTTTGTTAATTTTTGTTTCCATGGTGAACTTGATTTTGGGGTGTGTGCTGTTTAGGTGTGTTAGGAAATTGTTTAGGTTTTCTTTTCCATGAGGCCAAATCACAAATGTGTCATTGATGTATCTTAACCATAGTTTGGGTTTGTGGGTGGCATTAGCCAGGGCTCTGGATTCAAATTCTTCCATGAAAAGGTTTGCAATGATGGGTGACAGTGGTGATCCCATAGGGGCTCCTTCAATTTGCTTGTATCTTTGTCCTTTGTATATGAAATATGTGTTGGTTAAGCAGCAACCAACTAACATGTTCTGTTAGTTCCATGAGGTGTTTAGCTGGTTGGTATTTATTTTTGATGATTTCAAGAGTTTCTTTTATCGGGACTTGAGTGAATAGTGAAACCACGTCGAAACTTACACACAGATCTTCTTGTTCCACATGTAGATCTTTGATCATTTCCAAGAAGTAGTATGAGTTTTGTACATGCGAAGATGCTGTTTTAGCATGGCACTGTAGTGGTTTTGCAAAGTGTTTAGCTAAGTTTTGTAGTGGTGCTCCTTTGGAGCTGGCTATGGGTCTGAGAGGTATGCCTTCTTTGTGTATTTTTGGGAGGCCGTATAGTTTGGGGCATCTGGAAGATTTTTCTCTTGGGATGATCGTCTGTTGGATCTCTTTGCTTATGTGGCTGGTTATAATTTTCTTCTTGGTTAATTTTTCCAGATATGTGGTTGGGTCCATGTTTATGGGTTTGTATGTAGAGTCTGTCAATTTTGTTTCAAAGTCTTTTATATCCATTACTACAGTGGCATTACCTTTGTCTGCTGGAAGTATGATTATGCTGCTGTCATTTTTTAGGGCTTGCAGGGCTTTTAGTTCCTCTTTGTGCAGGTTGCTTTTGGGTGGTTCGCTTGCGCATCGGATGTTAGTAACTTGGTGTCTTTTTCTATCAGCTTCATCTGTATTTAATTTAGTTAGGCTGGATTCTACTGCACATATGATGGATTCTGTGAGGATTTCCTTGGGTGCTATAGCATAATTGAATCCTTTGGTTAGGACATCTGTTTCTGTTTTGGTGAGTTCTCTGTTGGAAACGTTGTATACTAATTGTTTCAGGTGTTGTTGTGAGTTGCTGTGAGTTGTGAGTTGAAATTAAAGAAATTAGAACATTTCTTCAAGAGTTTGTCATTTTTGTAAGTGGTTTCAGTTTCAGCTCTCCAAGCTGTAAGTTGTTTTATCTTGTCCTAAAGTAGAGGGTGGATTTTACTGCTCAATTCCAGGTGTAGTGCTAGCAAATCTTTGTTTAACTAATCCAATTGGAATCTCTTACTGTGGAGCTAGTTTCTGAGTAGAGCCAGGATACGTTTAGTAGCTGCTGTGCTTTGATGAAATGTTAATTTGAAGCAGGTTGCATTGCTGTCTCTGCAGCTGCGTAGATATTTGAGGTCACATAGTATTCCTGTTCTTTTAACTTCCAGTTTCTCAGAGGTTTTGGTCTGGCTATTTATTTCCTCCCCATAGAGGTCTGATATTTGTTTTCTTAAGTTTTCGTGGGTATTTACATGTATGGTATTCAGCTTTGTTCTGGTATTTTCCCACGTCATTATAGTTGTGCTTTTAAAGTTGTAGCAATGTTTCGGCAGAATCTCATCTGCCATCATCAGGCTTCTGTATAGTGTTTGTCTAAGAGTGGGAAAATGATGTAGGAAAATACCCATACAAAGCTGTATACCATACAGATAAATACCCACAAAAACTTAAGAAAACAAACAAATATATATGTATATATATATATATATATATTTGTTTTTTTAAGTTATCGCGGGTACTTACATGTGTGCTGTTCAGCTTCCTTCGGGTATTATCCCACGTCATTGTAGTTCTGTTAAAGTTGTAGCAACGTTTCAGCAGAATCTCATCTGCCATCATCAGGCTTCTGTATGGATGTGGGTCTTACAGCTCCTGGTTTTTAAATTTGAGGCTGGTTCATTCTGATTGGCTGGGAGCCTGGACCTATTTCATTGGACTTGGAGTTTGATTGATTGGTGTTCCTGGTTTCTTCTGTCTGTTTTGTGGCTTTGATTGGCTGGCAACAGTCTGTTCTTGTGTTGGAGGCTTTCAGTGCAGCTTGGCTGCGTGTGAAGGGACGGCTGCTCTTCATTAGCAAGCTGGGTTTCACCTGGGTGCATGGTGGGGGGGTTAGGTTGGAGCTTTCAGAGAGAGTCTGTTTTTGCCCAGGTGTTTGCCTGGCTTGTGGCATGGAGATC
>BLBF01000077.1:4257014-4275651 GCA_015471245.1 Laticauda colubrina | reverse complement strand
TTATTATTATTATTATTATTATTATTATTATTATTATTATTATTATTTCTTGGACAATTTTCTGGTAAGACGGAGAATTCATCAGTTAGGGATTGAGAGGAAAAGGGGAGGAATGGAATCAGAAAAGGTTTGAGCAAGCATACTTGAAGCTATGGATCTGAAAGAAGGGATCGAACTCAATCAGAACTGCCCACTGTTGTATTCAACCACAATAAAATTACTGCGAGAAAGATAAAAACCATTCTGCTCTCTTGCCCTCCCACTTGTCATTTCATTTGCGAAATAAAATTGGCATGCAATATTTATTTTAAAAATGGAGAGAAGGTGAGAGAGAGAAGAATTCTGGAGAATGTGTGATGATGGGGATATTTTTCAGTGTACGATTTTTTATCTCTCCGAGATTTGCAACACAGGGATATCAAACTTTTCAAAATTCATGTCAGCCCTAATGAGGTAAACCAGACAGGAAATATGATGAGATGAAGTAATTCTACTTTATTGTAAGGCTACAATAACAGAATCTTGCAAGTCTGACAATAAAAACCAAAAAACTTCCTTACTCCAATTTTAACTTATTTGTTAGATGTCCTTTTTAGCCTTCTTTCTCTGACCATTAAGCAACTGCAGGCTCCTGCACCTTTTCTATGATTGCTTCCTAGGTAGCATCTCTTCTTTCTTCAAGGCCATAAATAGTGTAATATATTACACTATATTAAATAGGCTTTGTGTTTGAAATAGCTGTACTGATATCATTATAAACTTTTGGCCATTTTATTACAGTTAATCCTCAACTTACAACAGTTCATTTAGTCATCCTTCTCCTCTTTTCATGACCCTATAATCCCTTGTGGTATGGAGTCTGGGCAATTGAATGGAGCTGAGTGTTTACTGTCCGGATGCCCTTCCTGGCCCCAATGCGGAGCTATATTCAGCAGATATATTCTCATCCTGCCCAAAGAGGAAATATTTACCTCTAACTAGGATGCAACCCACAGCCTCCTGATTCGAGGCTAGAGCTCTACCTCTAGGCAATTGCACCACTCACAACAGTTCATTTAATGACTGTTCAAAGTTACAATGGCATTGAATAAAGTGACTTAGGACCATTTTTCACACTTGCAGCATCCCCATGGTCACATGATCAATATGATCATTCGGACACTTGGCAACTGGTTCCTATTTATGGTGGTTGCAGCATCCCAGGGTCATATGATCCTCTTTTGTGACCATCTGACAAGCAAAATCAATGGGGAACCAGTTTCACTTAACAACGCAACAACTGCAATGATTCACTTAACAACCATTTCAAGAAAGATGGTAAAATGGGGCAAAACTCAATGAACAAAGGTCTCATGTAGTGACATACATTTGGGGCTCCATCATGGTCATAAGTCAAAATGTCAACTCATAAAATATTTCTTTGGTCTTTTTAAAGTTGCCAACAGAAAGGGAGGGGGGAGCTTGCAAACCGAAACTGCATTCCACAAATGTTTTCAAAGATAGTAAATAAAGGCAAGGTCCCACTGGCTGACGGATGCAAAACATATGCATAAAGGACACAGTAGATGAGCAAAATTTCAGGGGTGGCTCCATCCGTTGTCATCTGCTCCAAAAAGTAGTGAAAATTTGCATAAACAGAACAGAAAAGAACGGACGTGGGTAGGATATAGCGGGGATGTTAAACAGATGTTCATAGGAAGCCTAGCGGATGACAGTGGACGGAAGCAGATGACACCTCCAAAGGGGTTCCGGGGGGAGAATTGCGAAGCGGACGCATAGCGGAAGGGGCGGATGCATAACGGATGAAGCGGATGCATCATGGACACCTATAGAAAACAAAGCGGATGCTGCGCGGATGTATATTGGATGCAAAGCATTCACTGTGCATGCAGGGAGTATGAATTGCATCAGCTCCGCGGATATAAAAGGATGCAGCATGCATCCAGTCAGCATACAGGGGAAAGACGTGCTGCCACATACATCTAGAAGGAACACCATGGTTCATCAGTCAGGCAAGAAGAGGAAGCCCATGCCTACTCTTTCCAGCCCTGGCAAGAAGGACAGAACCAGCATCCCACCCCCTGGCACTGACTCTGAACCTACTGCTGCTGCTGCTGTGGTGGACCAGCTCAAGGCCCTCAAAGCCCTGCTGCTGAAGGCCCTGCTGCTCAAGCCCCTGAAGGCCCTGCTGCTCAAGCCCCTGCCAGAGGGAGGAAGAGGCAAGGGAAGCAGAAGGGAGAGAGGAAACAGTACACCCTTTCCGAGGAGCATGAGAATGAGGTGCTGGAATGGCTGAGGGAGAACAAGTACCTCTGGAGAAAGGGCCACAGACTCTATCGCGACACCAAGAAGAAGCAGGCAGCTTGGAGAGACAAGGCAGAGAGCCTGGGGTACATTGCAGAAGTACTCCTGGGATGGTGGAAGCACATGCACACCTGGTATGGCAAGCTACACCACAAGAAATCCGGGCAGGCCGCTGTCAAGCTCACTGACCGGGAGATGTACGTCATGGCCAAGTGCAGTTTCCTGGAGGGTGAGATATGCTACCGAGGAGCAGCCCCTCTGACACCCCTCTCCCTCAGACAGCCCACAGACAGCCAGTCCTCTTCCAGCCAGGAGCCAGCTACCTTGTCCAGGCAGGTGTCTTCAGAGGGCCCCATGGCAGAGACCCCCCTGACAGCTGCACTCCCCATGCTGGCAGACTTGGAGGATCCTGTGGGGAATGACGCCCTGCTGTCACAAATGGAGGAAGAAGCAGCAGCCACCAGAGGCCAACCCACCCCCACCCCCGCCCCCAGCTCCACAGGATGCAGGCAGAGAGGCAGACTGGAGGGCCAGAACCACAGTGTGCTGTTGGAGATCAGGGACACAATGAAGATCAGCACAGAACTTCTCTCTCAGCTGGTCCACTTGGACAGAGCATCCTCGGGCCGGAACACCTTCATCACCTACATGAGCCAGACCCTGAGGGACCTGCCCAAGGTCCAGTACCAGGTGATGAAGCAGAAGATCACAGCACTTCTGCACAACCCTCAAGGCCCAGCTGAAGCTGCTCCTACCCAGTCCAGGTCTGCTCCTCCACCCCAGGCGATGTCACAGCCCTTCCACAGCTTTCAACAACCCCTCACCTACCAAGGCTATGACTACTAGAACTTCCCACAGCAAAAACAGACCTTCCCAGTCCAGGCCCAGGTTCACTGCATGCCACAGACACCACTCCTCACCCAGCTGCAGACCAGACAGCCCCACTACATTCCTCCTTCCTCCACTCCACAGCCAAGCCCGTCAACGGACAATCTGTCATCAGTATTGGGCCTGACATCTCAAGTCCTTGATGAGGGGCCTCTCAACCTCACGGGACTGAGTCAGCTCTCGGAAAGCTTCATGAACACACCATCCCCTATTGTACCCTTGGGGCCAAGCACCCCAATGGTGCCTCAGACCAGCACTCAAGCCACAGCCACCTCCACAGTCCCTTCCCGCTTAACAGCTGAGATCATGGACATGACTCAGAGTGATTGAGAATAGTGTCAGAGGCTGAGTTGTTTACCTGTTAAGTTTATCTTTGCTTAAGACACTTTACTTGGTTCATTTTGCTTTTTTAATAAAGTCATAAAGTTTACCTAAGAAGGTTAATAAAGGTTATCTTTACTTAACACACTTGATTCATTTTTTTACTTAATAAAGTGTTGGTGAAAACTTTGAAAAAATGGTTAAGCCTTTGCATGCTTGTGGGATAGATAAGGATAGTTGTGGGATAGATCAACCTCCAGTGCAACCATAGTGGGACTGTATCGTCCACCATCCCAGCGATCCAGATGATGTTCTCCCCCTTTTTATAGAAAATATCGGTAGTCTGCTATGGGGCCTTCTACATACTCTAGACATACTCCAGACATCCTAAATATATGAGATACATCCCAGATACAAACGTTTTGTCCGTTTTAATCCTTTATATACGAGATGTATACGCTTACATCCTTTCTATTTCTGTGCTACTAACAATGTGTAGACGTTCTGTGTACCTTTTGTTTCCTCCCTCTTTCCATTTTCAGCTGCAGCGGATGTGAGTTGAGGGGATGGCCATAGGATGCAGAGAGGATACAGCGGACATTTAACGGATCATAACAAACATAGAACGTTTGTTGCCCGTATATGTCGCAGATGTATATCGTACGCGGTGGAAAGTTCATTCACTCACAAAGTTTTGTGCAGCTCAAAACTTCTTGTGTGGATGAAATCTCAGTGGACGGATGCTCAAGGGATAGAGCGTATGAAACACGTATGCAGTGAGTACACAACGGATGCATCGCGTTTTCCAATGGATGGCAAGCTTTTTTTCATGTTTTACATCCTCTTTGCATCTGTAAATGCAGAGGGACCAAGGCTTTAGTGACTGAAGTTTCTGCCACACAAAATTCTAACTGGAGAGCCTGATTGATGACTCTGGTCTATGGATGTGTCCCATTGGAGAATATGAATTACTATGTGGTATCCTGACACAAAGGGTGATGATCCAAGGTGGGATACAAAATAAACACAGTCACAGAAAACAGGTGAAGCCCCTTTTATTTCTTCACTTTGCTTCCAAGCTGCAAATATCCTTGACTGGAGACAAAAAACTCCCACACAAGCAGTTACAAGTAGGAGGAAATGTCATTTAAATTACAAAGAGTAAAAAACAACACAAACCAGGCAAGATAAGGGCTTGAAGACATCCACAGATATCAGAACACACACTGGGGAAGACATCAAACTTAGAGAGGAATAATAAACTAGATATATTTCCACACTTTGTTTCCAGCATTCGCCCATATGCATGTCCATCCTCTTATTCAGTTGCCACAGCTGCAGCCCATGAAAAGGATCAAGGCCCTCTCCACCCCAGTAGACCACGTCTCTCCCTTGTCCTCTCCTCCCTGCATGCCCTAGGATGGATTGGGGATGGACCTGGGTCCTCCTCTGACTGTCCAGCTGGCCTCTGCCCTTCCCCAGCCTCCTCCACAACCTCTGGAGCCACACTTCCACTCCCTGTTGGCTGTTCCTCCCTTCCCTCAGAGTCAGTCTCTACTAGGGGCATGACACAAAGACTGTCTGTACAAAGTTGCACAGAAAACAAACCTGTTTCAAGATTGGGATGCTTCCAGAATAGATTTTAAAAGGACTGAAATATTTCTAGCAAGATTGGCACAACTGTTTGGAACTTCAAATTGAGAAGTTTGCAATGTTTCACTTTGAAAAAGTTTTGCAGTCTTCTAGCTGAAAACAGAGCCAGTTTGGTTTAGAGGTTAAGGCATTAGGCTAGGAACCAGGAGACTGTGAGTTCTAGACCTGCCTTAGGCAGAAAGCTTACTGGGTGACCTGGTGCCAGTCCCTTTCTCTCAGCCCTAGGAAGAAAGTGGCAAAGGGTAAACATATGCCTAGAAAACCATAGGGACTTGTCCAGTCCGAGGGGTCAAAACTGACTTGAAGGGACATTTTTTTTCCTAGCTGATAATCTTGTTCGCTTTCCACACTTTCATTCAGTTCAAGGAAGGACATCAAGAAAGAACTTCCTTTAGTGTTTTTCAGATTCAGGAAGTGTGGGAAGGTATGCCTCTTCAGGTTCATATGGTATAAATGGCCCAGTATACTGTTGAATTATTGTTGCACTTTTCAGCAAATACAAATCTAGTTCTGAGCTCCTTCAAACATTCTTTTCACTTCACTTGTATCTCTGTATTTGTCTCTGTATTTGCCTCTATGTTTGTCTCTCTGCCTGCTTGCCAAGAGAAGGTGGGCCCACCTCACCTCTGGGTGGAGAATATTCCAAACAGCGGCAGCAATGGGAGAGAAATCTCCTGCCATCTATTCAATCCAAGCACAGTCATTGATAGATCTTCTCCAGGATATTGTATTCCCAGCCCGGCCCTTCCAGTTTCTCAGTGGTGACCCTGGCCTTTGACTCATGTCAAATAAATACTAGGCCCTGTTACCATTGTAATTGAATCCATCCACCTTGTTCCTGGTCATCCATGTCTATTGCTGATGCATGCAGGGCTGTAAAACACTTGTTTGTGAGACCAACCAAATATTACAACAGTTTGTGTAGGATTTCAGGTTCTTCAGAGTCCTCCTTCAAACAAAAGGAAGAATCTGCCATGCCCAGAAAGGATCTTGAGTAGCAAAAGGATGGAACATAAGAGCTAAATCATATCTAGCATTCAAAAGCAAAGCAGATGTTTGCTTCCTTCTGTTCCCTTTTGCAAACAGATAATTTGTCCCTATTTTAGATAATTTTGTTTTGGATCATTTTTTCCCCCGTGAACCAACATTAAAATCATTCATTCATACATTCATATTCTCTCTCTCTCTCTCTCTCTCTCTCTCTCTCTCTCTCTCTCTCTCTAACACAGTTGACTTCATTGTCTGCTCCATTGGCTTTGGGGATCTGTTTCTCCATTCAGCATCACACATCATCTAACGTTACCCCAGGCCTGGGTATTTTAAAGCCTTTGTAAAATTAGAACTGGTGAGTGGAAGATTTTTGACTAATTAGGTTTCCTGGATAATAAGAGCTATTTAATAAGGTACATATCATTTACAATATTGCTAATGAAATGTGAAAGCGATTCGGGACTCAGAAAGATAATGGCTAACTTGTTTTAATTGTTAACATTTTTTCTTTGCTTAAATTGACACAGTCATTATTTCACAGTCACCACTTATCGTGAAATCCAAGAGATTAATGGTTTCACTTATACCAGTGAAAATGTTTAAGCTGTCCCGATTATCTGTGCACTTGGAAAGAATAATGGTTATTTGTCAGTGCATTTAGCACCAGGATAAATTGTTCTCCAAGTAAGGCTGTTTTTAACCCTTTCAAGTTTAAGAAGACTTTTCAATTAAAAGCTAAAATGGACCCTTGCTTCTTTGATAGATATATAAACCCATCTTGCAAAAAAATGAATTTTTTGGTGCAAAGATCTCCAAAATATCATGGTCTGTTAAAAGTTATCTTGTGTGTGGTCATACCTTCTCCAAACTGAAGAACCATTCAGTATTCATTCATTTTTAGGTCTGATTTATGATCTTCTAAAACTCTTCCTGACCCAAATCACTTCTGCATATTCCTCCAGATACCTTTTGTGTTCTGTTTCAACATTAAGTGCCATATTTTTCAAACCCAACATCTTCATGAATATTCTCCTTGAAATGTGTAGCCTTGTACATAATTCTGAATCACTTCTGCGATTTAAAAAGGATATTTAAGGAAGGAAATGTTTCTTGTTTAAAATAAGTGAAGTTAAACTTTTCTTGTGTTGAGTTTGTGGGAACTCCTTCGTCATTTTCCTGGCAACAATGTGGATACATGTGGGAGCTGAATTTGTCACAGAGGTAAATGTCAATGCAGGTATTTGTCCGGAGGCTCAAATTAAATTCCTCAAACTTCTCTATGTTTACAGTGTATCCATATTTCCTGATAAAGAAAAATTACATTTGTAGATATTAATGTGGGGGGGGGGGAAACCTGCTTGTGAATTTAGACCCACAGATGTAGGGATATATGTGCATAAATCCAATACTTCGTTGTGCTTTCACAAATTTAAATCCTTGCAACAGCCCACCATGTAGCTGAATTTATCTTCCAGCTGAGACTCATAAACCATTCTTTCTTGCTTAGACTTTTTTCTTTCTCAACATAGATGGTGTCTTCAGATTAGCTTCCAGCATGTTTATGAGGAAAAGTCAACCCTTTAAATTGCTATAGGAGGAGATGGACAAAGAGAACACAAGGAAGCACACAAGGAAATAAATAAGGGAGTTCATCTATTCTAGGAGGGAAAGCAACCATTGTTCCATTAGATGATATATTTACTTTTTAACAGAGCAATGAAATAAATATTTGTCTTCATTGTACTTACCAAAAGAAGAGAAAGAATTCGAAGAGAGAAAAACTTATTGCATACCCTGTCAGTATTTCAAATCTTTAAGATTTTATATGTATATTGTTTTTCCCTGAAAATAAGATCCTATTTTGTTTTATTTTTGCCACCAAAAAAGGTACCAGGTCTTATTTTGGGGGGGGATGTCATCCACTGACTCACTTATGTGCAGCGCCCCAGACTTCTTTTTGCTGTAAGAGGCCTTCAGGAACTTCTTCTTCTGCAGCCAGCAAAGCTTTCCTGAAGGCCTCTACAGTTGATAATAGAGCTCCAGATCGATCCAGAGCTTTCTTATCAGCTCCAGAAGCCTTCAGGAAAGCCTTGGCAGCCTTGCTGGCTGCAGAAGAAATGGGCCAGCAAGGCAGCTGTTGGGGTGTGCAAGGCCTGGCTACAACTGTCCAAAGGTAAGTAGTAGGGCAGCTCCACTCCCCCCACCCCCACCCAAGATTAATTTTTACCTGTGTACTCTGGAGTGAGTGGGATCTTAGTTAGGTCTTATTTTTATAAGTGTAAAAATCAAGCTAGGACTTACTTTCTGGGTAAGTCATATTTTTGGGAAAACAGGATACACACACACATACAGAGAGAGAGAGAGAGAGAGAGAGAGAGAGAGAGAGAGAGAGAGAGATCCTTGACAAAAAGAGTTGCAAGATTTACTTGGAGTGTAAATAATAATGGTTTCATCAAATCATGAAAAAAGACAGTAAATCTTGAACTACCAAATACAATTCTGGATTGTATAAACAGAGACATAAAATCAAAATCACATGAAGTATTAGTACCACTTCATAAAACCTTAGTAAGACTATACCTGGAATACTGCAACCAATTATGGTCTACAAAAAATGTAGTGTTGAGACTTTGGAAAGAGTTCAGAATAGAGCAACTAGGATGATCAAAGACCTGGAGACTAAAGCATATAAAGAACGGCTGCAGGATTTGGGTTTGGATAAAAGGAGGACTAGGGGTGACATGATAGCAGTGTTCCAGTATTTGAGGGGCTGTCACAAAAAAGAGGGGGCCAAATGATTTTCCAAAGCACCAGAGAATAGGACAGGAAACAATGGTTGGAAAGAGAGAAGCAACCTGGAATTAAGGAAAAACTTCCTGACAATAAGGACAATTAAACCAGTGGAACAGCTTGCCTTCAGAAGTTGTGGGTTCTTCACTGCTGGAAGAGACTGTGTAGTCATTTGTCTGAGATGGTATAGGGTCTCCTGCTTGTGCAGTGGGCTGGACTAGAAGACTTCCAAAATACCTTCCAGCTCTATCTATTATCAAAAGAAAATTGCATTGTTCTTGCTTTTTCTTGCCTTCAGTCATTGTTGGGTCATGGCAACTGCCTGGACCAGTCACTATGGTTTTCTTTCAGAAAGATTTTAGAAGTGGTTAGCCATTGCTTCCTTCTTAGGGCTGAGACAGAAGGACTGGTCTAAGGTCACCCAGCTGTCTTCATGCCCAAATTCATGAGTCTTTCATTTTCCAGACTTAAGCACTGCATCAAACTGATTCTTACATGTATTTCATATTATGTAAATTATGGCCCTTCCTTAAAAAACAGATTCTGAGAGAGTATTGAAATCAAATTTTTAGCTGTAGCAGTAAAAAAAAAAATCTAATACCTGATTCATGTAACCTGAGTGGCAATCCTATGTCAAGTCAATTTCTCAACCTGTCTCTGTTGAAAAATATAATATGAAAGTCTTAATCCAAGTGTTAAATCTGTGATAGCTCCTTCACTCAGACAAATTGAGATGAACTAGCTTCATAAGCACAGACTGATGTGAGAATAGTTGAGGTGCCTCTGGACCTCTCAGTAAACTATACCAAAGCTGGAACAGAATAACAGAGTTGGACGGGACCTTGGAGGTCTTCTATTCCAACACCCTACTCAGGCAGGAAACCTTATACCATTTCAGACAAATGGTTGTCCAATCTCTTCTTGAAAACCTCCAGTGTTGGAGCGCCCTCAACTTCTGGAGACAAATCAATGCACTGATTAATTGTTCTACAGTTTCCATAACTTCTGAAGGCAAGGCATTCCACTGATACAATTGTTCTACAGAACAGTTCCCAGAGCCTTGGTGGTGCAGTATAGAGTGCAGTACTGCAGGCTACTTCTGCTGATTGCTGGCTGCCTGCAATTTGGTGATTCAAATCTCACCAGGCTCAAGGTTATCTCAGCCTACCATCTTTCTCAGGTGGGCAAAATGCGGACTGAGATTGTTTGGGGCAATACAGGGGTGGGATTCTACCAGTTCACACCTATTCGCTAGAACCAGTTGTTAACATTCTAAGCAGTTTGGAGAACTGGTTGTTAGAAGAAATTACTGGCCTAATCCTGTAAGGAAGGCAGGAAGGAAACATTCTGGTGTTGCTTACAGAAACTGCCTCTCCTTTAACCCTTATTACATTCTTGGCAGGACTAGACTTCCTGTCTCAGGAACATCTGCAGAGTTTTTTTCCCCTCCTTTGCTGGTACTTTGCTTGTGTGGAGTGACCATTCAAAGTTACAATGGCACTGAAAAAAGTGACTTATGACCATTTTTCACACTTACAACTGTTGCAGCATCCCCACGGTCATGAGAGGCCAGGCAAGGAGATGCATGCCTCGATGTGAGTGATATTGAGTTGGCTACACCCAGCCAATAACATGACCACCAAGCCATGTCCACCCAGTCACATGACCACCAAGCCACACCCACCACCTAAGCCATGCCCACAGAACCAGTTGTTAATTTTTTTGAATCCCACCCTTGGGGCAATATGCTTAGAGAAATCTGTAAAAGCACTATGAAGTTGTATATAAGTCTAGGTGCTATTGGTATTGCTAATTGTTCAAGATAATGGATAGACCAAAACACAAAGAGTAGGATTAAACTTACAGGGTACTCCAGTCCCTTAATCATCTTGGTTGCTCTTTTCTGCACTCTTTCTAGAGTCTCAACATCTTTTTATAATGTGGTGACCAAAACTGGATGTAGTGCTCTAGGTGTAGTCTTACTAAGGCTTTATAGATGGTATTAGTACCTCCCTTGATCTTGATTGTATCCCTCTATTAATGCAGCTTGGGACTGCATTGGATTTTTTTGGCTGCCACTGCACACTCTCAACTCGTTATTTAGCTGGTTGTCCACTCAGACTCCAAGATCCCTCTCACAGTTACTGCTATTAAGCTTGGTTTCACCCAGACTGTACGTGTACTTTTGATTTTTCTTGGTTTTTCTTTACTTTTCTATACTTGAATATGAAGTGGAATATCAAATACTGATTTGGCCACCAAATCAGAAGAGAGGACTCATTGGAAAAGACCCTGATATTGGGAAAGATGGAAGACAAAAGGAGAAGAGGATGAGATGGTTAAATAGTGACATCAATGTAAAACATGAATTTTAGCAAAGTCCAGGGGCTAGTGGAGGACAGGGGAGCCTGGCATGTTATATCCCGTAGGGTCACAAAGAATCAACACAACTTGAACAACAATAACAATGAACAAAAGCAAGAAGTACCAAAATATGAGGCAGGGGATTTAAGCAGTTTATCAGGTGGATAGTTTTATAGCAATAGCACTTACATTTATACACCACTTCACAGTGCTTTACAGTCCTCTCTAAGCAGTTTGCAGAGTCAGCATATTGCTCCCAATAATTTGGGTCCTCATTTTACCCACCTCAGAAGGATGGAAGGCTGAATCAATCTTGATCCTGGTGAGATTTCAACTGCCAAATTGCAGTCAGCTGGCAGTCAGCAGAAGTAGCCTGCAGTACTACACTCTAACCACTGCACCACTGTGGCCCTTTTGATGGAATATTATAGGTTATTTTACATATATCATGGACTCCAAAACCCCAGAGAGCCAACCCAACTTCACCTGACCTCCAAACAATACAGCCACCAGTACCCAAAGGGCAGTATTCACTATTTCCCAGACCAATCTTCTCCAAAGCTACTACAATTCCTGTTCTTCTTCTACTTCTCTTTGTGACCCCGTAACTTGAACTCTAACCCCGTAACAGTAACTCTTCTATCTATCTTAAGCTGCTTCATGCTGTTTTAGTTTCTGCTTTCCTCTCACTTCCACATCACCAAAAGTATTTGTAGGCAGTTGAATTTCCAAAATTAGCCTTAGAGTTGTCATTTTAATGTGGTCAAATGTGAAATTATTAACAGATGGGAAATAACCATATTATAACAAACTAAGCTAATTTAAATTCAATTCACATTTAGTAAAATCAAACTTAATTTTTCTCCTTATCCTGTTTAGTAAGATTTGGTACATTACTCAAAAGCCAATTATAGTCCTCAGCTAAATTTGGTTGTTCCCTAATCTTCATAAGCCAGTGATCTCACTTGGCATAACCCAGCTTTAGAAATTGCCTTTTTATTTAGGACCATGAGACTGAAGTTCTTCTGCATTTTTAGAAGAAGGATTGAAATTCAACAGCCAAGCTGCCAGCATTCCAGCTGCTCTGCTGTTAATACAATCTCTTGGCACATCTATGGAGAATCTCAGTCAAGGTCATGGTTGTCCCAAAGGTGCTTTTTCAAGAGGCAACTGGGCCTTCTGTTTTTTCTTTGAAGACCAAAGAAGCTTCATCCAAGAAGCTTCTTCAACTCTGACAGGGTGGTGGGGAATGGAAGGATTTATATTCATTGCAGACAGTTGGTCATTTGCATCCTTTTAGAAAGTCATTGAGGCCACTTGGATGTTTGTCTGTGTCCTCAGGGTCATCTGAAGAGTGCAAATGGATGTGGAGCCTTCTTGGAAATGTTAAAAGGACTGTGTTGAAGACTGGAGATAGATGATGTCATATCCTGATTTCAAATCAGCTGTTCTCTCTGTCCAAAATGTGAGCTTTGTGATCTTCAAAATAGTGGCCTTTGTCTTTTAAATGCAGATAGACTGCTGAATCTAATGTTGATGGATTTGTTCTCCTATGTTATATAAATCCTTCCATTCCCCACCAATATCCAGACAGAGCTGAAGAAGGTTCTTGGATGAGAAATGAAAAACCAGAAAGTCCAGTTGGTTCATGAAAAAGCACCTTTGTGACAACCATGACCTGGATGACTGAGAATCTACAGACATTTCTCCCAAATATGTTTGTTTCACGGATCCTTGTTATTTCCTTCATTTCAGTTCTATTCTATTCCTGCCACCACCTTTCTGTTCAAGCCTTCTTTTGCATCTACTTCCTCTTTTGCAGCTTTTGCTTCCTTGAAATAAGAGAAAGAGCAGAAGGAATAATGTCAGGGAGATGGTAAAGGATGGAAAGGAAAAATACAGATTGTATGATATGCAAGTTACAGATCTTGGCAACTTCCATTATTCTTTGATGGAAAAATAAAGCTTTAAACTGGGGTCTTTATATTTTCAAAAACTTTCTTGGTCTAACAGGCTGTATCCGATGTCTCCATTTATTATGGACTATAGGCTTGCTACAGGTTTCATTTCTTTTCTTTTCCCATTTTTAAGGATACTCTTTTTTCTGTCTTTAATCCTTTTGGATAGCCAATCTCGATTGTTTGGCCATGTTATAATTTCTCTGGCCTATTATGAAGATGCCCTTTACTATTTTCCCACGAAAAGTATTAATGTCGACCTCCTCAAACATAATTCAAATGTCACAGCCAATATAATGTCTCTTACATAACTAGATCTAGAGTTTGCCTGTGAGTTTCCTTTCCTTTAAGCTGGCTGGGAAAACTGAATTTCAAAAGCCAGCATTCACATTTTAAAAATCAAATGATTAAAAATAAAAGGATCTTGAAGAAACTCCACATTAGCCAAGTTCTAATCATCCATTCTCTGGTGGTTTAGATTTTTTTTTCTAAATTATGATTGTTAATTACAACCCAGTAGCTCTGAAGAAGTTAGGAATAATTAGTAAGTAGATGTAAAAAGATATAGGAAAGCTTTGTGGATCACCTTAAAAGTTGAAAGACTACTACTAAGAAGGAATCTAAACTACCTGTATACAATGCAGGAAGAAAAAGCAGTATTCCAGTATTTAATGGTCTGCCACAAAGAGGAGGTGGTCAACTTATTTTCCAAGCCAATCAAAGGGCAGGGCAAGAAACAATGGATGGAAATTAATCAAAGAGAGAAGCAACCTGGAATTTAGGAGAAATTTCTTAACAATGAGGATAATTAATCAGTGGAATAGATTTCCTTCAGAAATTGTGGGCACTCCATCATTGGGGGTTTGAAAGAAAAAACTGGACAGCCATTTGTCTAAAATGACATAGGTTCTCCTGCTTGACCAGAGAGTTGAACTAGAAGACCTTCCAACTCTGTTATTCTGTATTCCATAAAAAAACAGGATAACCTCTCATACAATTAAAAAAAAAATCAACAGCAAGCTTTTCCAGTTGTGATTTGGCACCCAGTTAATACTCGTACACTTCTATTTACAGACCCCTCACTTCCTGGACATAAATTGTTTCAACTCCTACCCTCAAAATGACATTATAGAGCACTGTACACCAGAACAACGAGATACAAGGACAGTATTTTCCCAAACGCCATCACTCTGCTGAACAAATAATTCCCTACAACTATTTACTAAGTCTGCATTACTATTACTGTTATCTTCTCATGACTCCTTATCACCCATCCCTCCCACTTGTGACTGTATATGACTGTAACTTTGTCACTTATGATCTATATGGACTGTTTACTTATGTATACAATCTGTTATGTCACTTATGTCACTTATGATCTATATAGACTGTTTACTTATGTATACTTATGATATATATGGACTGTTTCTTAGTATGATTTGATTACTTAATGTACCCTATGACTATCATTAAGTGTTATACCTTATGATTCTTGACTCTTGATGAACTCTTTTCTTTTATGTACACTGAGAGTATTTGCACCAAGACAAATTCCTTGTGTGTCCAATCACATTTGGCCAATCAAAAATTCTATTCTATTCTATTCTATTCTATTCTATTCTATTCTTATTCTTATTCTCTATTCTATTCCAATCTATCCACTTCTTATTTTCTATTCTTTTCAATTCCGTTCACTTCTTATTCTCTATTCTGTTCTGTTCACTTCTTTTTTTCTATTCTATTCCATTCTATTCTATTCACTTCTTTTTTTCTGTTCTGTTCTGTTCTATAGACTTGAATTAACTCCATCCTGGAAGATGGAATCCCCTGACCAATAGCTCCATGTGATTCTTACCTTATGCAGTGATGGATCAGTTATAGCCAATCATATAATCCTATTTTGTGCAAACTACTTTATACTTCTATGTTGTCCATCTATTTTAACACCACTCTAATTTTCCAAATCTAAACCTTGTGGTAATTTGCTAAATCCTTCATGGAATGATTGACATGATATTTGCCTCAGCAGGTGGAAATCTACATGTAGAACTCAATAAAGCTTCTATGCTTGATCTTTTAGATACAGCAGATGCAGCAAGATACATACGACAATGCAGCAATGCCATTTATATTTGTCAACTGTAAGGCACATGGATGATGAAGTTGGAAAGAAACCTTTGCAAAATATCAAAGTTCCAAGTGCTGGGTGCTGCCATTGATTCAACAGATCCAAGCAATTCTTGCTAGTCCTGCAAATGGTGGTATTTATAACACTAAAAACCCCAAAGCATAAAAGTTGTTTGCCTTTGAATGTCTGGTGGTAAGTTATTCATGGGAACAGTTCAGCTCTATTCCCCAATACTTCCCAACTCGTGTTATAAAATATTTTTCAAATCCCTGTTGTGGTTTGCTGGCAGCCTATGCAGATGGCAGCAGAACTGGACAGTGGGGAAGAACAGAGACCAGCCAGGGAGTCTGAGGAGGATTCGGGTGAGGGTCCTGCATCTAATACAGAAATGGGGCCAGGACCATTTGGGAGTGGGGTGCTGACTCCAGAGCCTACGGAGTCTGGCAGCAGCAAGGCAGAGGAACAAGGGGAGCCTGTTCCCAGTGCACATGTACACAGAGCTGCTAGAAGGCAAAAGCAACTGTAACAAAAGGGGCAACTCGAGAGTAAGGCCGGGGGGGTGATTGCCCCTCCCCTAAGGTATAAAGGAAGTGCAAAGGTAGAGAAACTTTTGTAGGAAGCAAAGTCATTCACTCTGTTCAACCTTGAATCTCTGTGTGGACTTTGTACTTCGATTGTTTTTTTACAGTTAATTTGGCTATTTATTTATTTAATTGATTTATATTGCCACCTATTCGCCCATGGCTTTAGTTGTTGGCAGCAATTCAAAGAAGATAAAGGTGGGTGCTTATATCGAGGGACTGTTTAGGACTTATTTAGGGCTGAGAATGAACATAATTCCCAGTGTTGAAATAAAATTGATTTATTTCAATTTTATTTTTATTTATTTATTTATTTCAATTTCAATTAAGATTTGTTTGGACTAAGCGTGTGCTTAATTATGGTCTCAGGAAGCCTTGGTCAGAACAATCCCCTTTATAAGTCTCCTAATATTCATCCATTTCTTAAGATGGGATTATTTGAAGTGGAAGAAATTCCAGCTAGCTGGAAGCTCCCATTAAAATATTTTAAAATGTTGAGAACAATGGCAGGTTATACCAGCTTTCTTCTTAATTCAATCAGGTCGTACCTTCAGATACACCACACAGACATGTGAACTTTCTGACTATCCCATTCCTTTAAAAAGGAGAGAGAGAGAGAGAGAGATGGAGCATGTGCCGGATCCTGTTAAATCCCTGCCGTTTTCACTGAGATACAACATTATACAAGGCAATCTTGATTGTGTTTAGTTTAACTGTGCTCCTGCTTAAATGGTTATGACATTTGATGGACAGAGTACCCCAACAATGGTTCACTTATGAGTCTTGTCAAACAAGCTGAGAAGCCGGCATAAAAGCAAGCACTCTGTTCACCTCCCATTAAAATGAAGATTTGTGATTCCTTTTGAGTATCTGAGTGTCAACATTAAAGAATCAGCATGTCCTTCCATCTCTGCTGATGACCACTTAACAGAAAACAGAGAGAGTATATTATACGGTTATAGAGATCAAAGTTCAGGAAGGTTCAGTATGGTTTCTCATTAAGAGATGTTTCTATGCTCAGTCCACAGGTGGATAAATCAATATTTTCTGGCTCAAAATATCAGGGGGAGTAAAGAGTTCTTTAATTGGGCTGATACCATTTAGGGAGAGAGAGTGTTTATGAGGTTTACTGACAATAAACAGCAGGACAGGTTGACAACTTCCATACGTCTCTGTGCCATGGAACATGACCAGTGTAATGAGGGAAGTTTCTGACTTCCTTTGAGTGACAGGCAAGTGTAGTCTTAGATGTTCAAATTGGGATCCAGCAAGTGGAAGTAGATGGCTGGAAACCAGGAAGTTGCATACAGCAAATACATTTTATATGTTGGTGCTTACACCCAATGGAAAGGGAATGCATAATCCCCCCCCCCATTTGTATTTGCTTGTATCGTTAGGGTTGATATTTTAACTTGTTGAAGAAAAGGAGGAGGAACTAGGACATTGTATTTGATTTCTTCTCCCTTTATATTCAAGTCATAATTTCAAATTTTCTAGAAGAAGGCAACAATGTCAGTTAGCTACAATGCAGGGAATAAAATAGTAGTAGGAAATGTAAGCTATGAATTTCTTTTTCATTCCTATTCACAGCTAAAAGCCAAAGCAACTTGAATGAGGATCTAGTAGAATACTAATTTTAGGAGGCCAAATTGCTAAATTTAATCCATGGGTTCTTCAGATGGTCTCCAAATATTCCTCTTCGAAATGTTTCAGAATCTCTCCCAATCAATTTTAATCCTTTGGGGGTAGAATCTATATCCATGGATTTCAACTCTTTATACATAATATATATATACATATATATATATATATATATATATATATATATATATATATATATACATACACATATATATGTGCTGTTTAGCTTCCTTCGGGTATTATCCCACGTCATTGTAGTTCTGTTAAAGTTGAAGCAACGTTTCAGCAGAATCTCATCTGCCATCCTCAGGCTTCTGTATAGAGTTAGTTCCTGGTTAGTGGTATGAGTTTGTACATATGAAGCTGCGGTTTCAGCATGGGGCTGTAGTATAATAATACTCCCAGCAGACAAAGGAAATGCCACAGTAGTAATGGACAGAAAAGACTATGAAACAAAATTGACAGACCTACTCCAAGACTCCACATACAAACCTATAAACACAGACCCAACCACATATCTAGAAAAATCAACCAAGAAGAAAATTATAACCATCCACAAAAGCAAAGAAATCCAACAGACGATCATCCCAAGAGAAAAATCTTCTAGATGCCCCAAATTATACGGCCTCCCAAAAATACACAAAGAAGGCATACCCCTCAGACCCATAGTCAGCTCCATTACAAAACCTAGCTAAATACTTAGCAAAACAACTACAGCCCCATGCTGAAACCGCAGCTTCATATGTACAAAACTCATACCACTTCTTAGAAATGATCAAAGATCTACACGTGGAACAAGAAGATCTGCTTGTAAGTTTCGACGTGGTTTCACTATTTACTCAAGTCCCAATAAAAGAAACTCTTGAAATCATCAAAAATAAATACCAACCAGCTAAAGACCTCATGGAACTAACAGAACACTGCCTAACCAACACTTATTTCATATACAAAGGACAAAGATACAAGCAAATTGAAGGAGCCCCTATGGGATCACCACTGTCACCCGTCATTGCAAACCT
>BLBF01000077.1:4207155-4237261 GCA_015471245.1 Laticauda colubrina | reverse complement strand
ATAGATAGATAGATAGATAGATAGATAGATAGATAGATAGATAGATAGATAGATAGATTATAGAGAGATAGAAATAGCAAGAGACAGAGACAGACAGACAGATGGTAGATGATAGATATATAAGTGAAGGGGAGCAAGCAAATAAAATATAGCAAAATTGCAAAGAACTGATGTTATTCTCGTGCCTTTCTATCGATTCTTCACTTTCTCACCCCACTTGCATTGTTTAATTTTTTATGCTCTTTTATGTCCGTTCGATGAAAAAATATGCAAATAGATCTCAGTTCTTAACAAATTATGAATCAAGTACACAGGTAATTCTCAAATTGGAACGACTTCCTTTGGTGACCAAAGTTACAACAGGACTGAAAAAAGTGACTCATGATTATGTTGCATCATTCCCCCGTGGTCATGTGATCAAAATTCAGATGCTTGCCAGCGGACTCACATTTATGATGGTCGTAGTGTCCTGGGGCCATGTGATCCCCTTTTGCGACCTTCTGCCAAGCAAAGTCCATGGGAGAAGCCAGATTCACTTAATGCCCAGGTTGCTAACTTAACAACTGCAGTGATTCCCTTAACAATTGTGACAAGATTGCATTCGCACAATGTTGGAAGCGAGATAGTATGCCACTGGAGGAATTAGTAATCCAGAAGATATTAGAATGTGCTGAGATGGATAAACTCACTCTAGAGCAAATTGGAAAAGAAGTGTCAGAGTACTACATGGTCTGGGATAATTGGTATGAATGGTTGAACAGTAGGAACAAGAATAGTAGAGATAAGAAAAATGTATATAAATGTATGGAGATTTGTATATGTAACAACGATGCCACAGTGTTGTTAAAGATGAGAATGAGTTATGTAAACGTGAAAAAGCATAACTAAAATAAATTAAAAAAAACAATTGTGGCAAGAAAAATGTCTCACTTAGCAACAGAAATTTTGGGCTCAATTTTGGTCCTAAGTCCAGGAATACCTGTGTCAAGCTTATATTCTTCCAGTAAAATCTTACAAATCCTGGATCGCTTTCTCTGTTCCCCATTCGTTAGTTATTCCTTTCTGATGCCAAAGAAAATTGGAGGCCCTTCCAAGATGCAAACAAGGTGGTTAATTGTGCCAAAGATAATTTCACCTTACAGGTAGTCCTCGACTTCTGACCACGCTTGAGCCCAACATTTCTGCTGTTAAGTGAAACCTTTGTTGGGTGAGTTTGGCCCTATTGCATGTACTGTCTTGCCACAGTTGTTAAGTGAATCACTGTGATTGTTAAGTTAGCAACACTATTGTTAAGTGAAACTGGCTTCCTCATGGACTTCACTTATCAGAGGGTTGCAAAAGGGGATCACATGACCCCTGGGACACTGCAAAGGTCATAAATATGAGTCAGTGGCCAAGCATTTGAATTTTGATCACGTGACTGTGAGGATGCTACAATGGTCATAAGTATGAAAAATGGTCATAAGTTACTATTTCAAATGATGTTGTTACTTTGAATGGTCAGTAAGTGAACTGTTGTATGTTGAGGACTATCTGTATAAATATAAGTGTTGAAAAAATGTAATTAGAGAGAGAGAGAGACCAGATCCTGTGTTTTTCCAAGAGATTATGAGAACCATTTGAGAAAACTTCAAAAAGTGGGAGAAGGTATTAAAGGCCCGGTCCCACTGGCCGACGGACGCAACACGTATGCATAAAGGACACAGCGGACGAGCAAAATTTCAGGGATGGCTCCATCCGTTGTCATCCACTCCAAAAAGTGGCAAACATTTGCATAAACAGAACGGAAAAGAATGGAAAAGAACAATGTGGGTAGTATGTAGCGGGGATGTTAAACAGATGTTCATCAGAAGCCTAGCAGATGAAAGCAGATGGAAGCAGATGACACCTCCGAAGGGGTTACGGGGGATAATTGCAAAGCGGACGCATAGCGGATGAAGCGGATGCATCACGTACGCCTAAAGGAAAGAAAGGGGATGGTGCACGGATGAATATTGGATGCAAACTGTTCACTGCGCATCCTTTCTATTTCCATGCTACTAACGCTGTGTAGACGTTCCGTGTATCTTTTGTTTCCTCCCTCTTTCTGTTTTCAGCTGGAGCAGATGTGAGTTGCGAGGATGCCCAGAGGATGCAGAGAGGATACAGCGGATGTTTAACGGATGATAATGGACATAGAACGTTTGTTGTCCATATATGTCGCAGATTTACATTGTACACGGCGGAAAGTTCATCCGTTCACAAAGTTTTGTGCAGCTCAAAAGTTCTTGTGTGGATGAAATCACAATGAATGGATGCTCGACGGATAGAGCGTATGAAACATGTATGCAGTGAGTACACAACGGATGCATAGAGTTTTCCAATGGATGGCAAGCTTTTTTTAACGTTTTACATCCTCTTTGCATCCGTAAGTGCAGTGGGACTGGGGCTTTAAAGGTAATAATGTTTTAATAGGTGACCAGCTGCTGTAAGGCTGCTGTAAATGCTGATGTAATGAGGGTGTGTCAGCAGGGTTATTGTCACTTTAAGAAGCTGTCTAAATAAAGGAGGCCATGAGTGGGCCTCTCTCTCTCTCTCTCTCTCTCTCTCTCTCCTCATGTTCTATCTCCATTGTAGTTCTCCATGTAGAGTTGAAAATTGTGTTCTGACCCAGACTTTCTAAACTGTAATTACGCACACACTTATTTTTAAAAAAAGACTTATTTTATTGCAACGCTAGGAATTGTTTTCATTCCCAGCTGGAATTAATCTCAAACAGTCCCCCAAGATAAGCACCCACCTTTCAGTTCTGTGAAGTGCTATCAAAAACAGAAGTCTCAAATGAACTAGAAAAGAAACCAACCGAAGTACAAATAAAAACCAGCCAAAGTACAGAGAACTTCAAGGAGGACTCGGAATCGATCAAACTACTTTGCTTCCTACAAAGGTTTCATCATCTTGGCCTGACTTTTATCCCTTATGGAAGGGGCAATCACCTCCCAGCTTTACTCCCAAGTTGCCCCATTTGTCTTAGCTGTTCTTGCCTTCTGGCAGCTCATGCACTGGGAACAGGCTCCCCTTGTTTCTCTGCCTCGCTGCTGCCAGACTCCAGAGGCTCCAGAGTCAGCACCCCACTCCCAGACGGTCCTGGCCCCATCTCTGCATCCTCTCCAGACTTCCTGACTGGCCCGCGTTCCTCCCCACTTTCTGATTCCACTGCCGGATGCACTGGCTGCCAGTGAACCACAACAGATTGATTGCTTGCCTGGTATTTGCCTAACACGTGTATGTATCAATATAGCAGTCTTGTATATAAACCACTGTTAAAAGACAAAGCCTCTTTTGCTGTGTTTTGTTCCTTGGGTTGTCTCACAATAGTTAGTAGTCATGCTGCAAACACTGACAGAAGGCAATAGATTGGAAGCTGCCAAAAAGGCTGAGATTCATCAAGAATCAGAATGTCAAAAGTTCTGCTCTAGTTCTTGCCATTTCTATTTCTTTGAAAGAAGAAATGCAAGAATCCAGCATCAAACAAGCTGCAAGGAATGTTTTGTACTTTGTTTCAGGCCAAAAGAAGACTACAAGAAGAGAAGACAATTAGCCAAGTGTTTTAGTTTTTTGTTTTTTGTTTTGTTTGTTTTTTGCCGTTGTTCTGCTTTACCAATGCAATCAAATAAAATTCTCACCTAGAAACACATAGAGGAAAAACCTGGAAATAATTTCTCTCTCAGATGTTAATCCAGGTTTGGGAAGACATCTGATGGCTTTCTACAATGTGGTTCTTTGAAATGTGTGGAATTGCTGGAAACTTGTAAAAGAGAGATCCAGTCTGTGAATGATGGATAAATTTCTTTACAGTGAGAACTATTAATCAGTGAAAAACAGCTTGCCTCCTGGAGTTGTGGGTGCTACATCACTGGAGCTTTTCAAGAAGAGATTGGATAATCATGTGTGCCTTGGGCAAGACCTCTAGGGTCCCTTACAACCCTATGATGCTATGAAATGTCTACATTAAACCACTAGTAGTAATTTAAAATACAGAAGAATCTAATAGTTTAGTGAAGAGAAGGACCAGGGGAGACATGATAGCAGTGTTCCAATACTTGAGGGGCTGCCACAGAGGGGAGGAAGGGGTCAAGCTATTCTCCAAGGCATCTGAAGGCCAGACAAGGAATAATGGATGGAAACTGAACAAGGAGAGAGATTCAACCTGGAAATAAGGAGGAATTTTCTGACAGGGAGAACAATCAACCCATGGAACAGAAGTTGCCTTCAGAAATTGTGGAAGCTTCATCACTGGAAGCTCTCAAGAAAAGACTGGACCGCCATCTGTCAGAAATGGTGTAGGGTCTCCTGCTTGGATGGGGGGACAGGTTAGTCTAGATGGCCTACAATATCCCTTCCAACCCTTGTTATTCTGTTAATCTGTTAATATTCTTTTCTACAAGTAGTACATATTTTCATTTATCCAAATAGAGAAATACCATTGCAAACTGGTTCTTGAAAAGCTTCCAAATGTTTTGAGTTTTTAAAATATTCAGCATCATCAGGAAGAGAGGGATAAAAAAAAGTAGCTGTCATTTTTAAAAGGTATGTAGGAAATTAAAATAGATAATATTCCTGGAGGTCAGAGATTATAGTAGATCAGTAAAGTATTGGCAGATATTTTAGAAGTTACTTTTTTGCTGCCAGAGAGGATTTGGGTGTTTTGTTAAGACATTTGGGTGGTTACACTGCCTCAAAATGCCCTTATTTTGGTGTAGGAGCAGATAGTATGGGGTTATCTAACTTGCTCCTGATTCTGGAGATGATATACAGGTTGCCACTGTGTGCATGTCACAACTTTATAAATCAAGAGATGTGTTCCTCTCTGTTCCTGTGATTCATAAAATGGACAAGAGGAATAATTAATCAACTCTTGATTTTATGGAATATTCAAAAATTTTGGAGCAAAAAGGCTGGCAACATTGTGTGGCTGTTCAGTCATGGATTTACTGGCCTCAACTTTATCTGCAGAACTGTGAAATCTAAATGGAGTTTGAAATCAACAGAGGTAGTACATCTATAAGAGAGGCGATACATCTGTAAATTAGATATCTAATCTTAATGTGGCAGTAGAGTTGTATGACTGCTTTGCTTTGGGTTTCAAAAAGACCTTCTGCTGTAATCCCATACTTTCCTGAGTGCAAACCTCACTGAATATGAGACATATGTCTAGATGTGCCCATGTCCAGACATTTGCAGAAGAAAATTACACTATATTCTGGCATGGAATCAAATCATTCTGGGCTTTCCTTGTGGAACAGTGATACTAAAATTCTAATCTTTATAATTTGTAAGAATTAAACCAAAAATAACAACACAAGTCAGAGAGTTTTTCTTAGTATTTTTATCTGCCCATATAGGTCATTGATATTGGCATTCATACTTGGTTCTTAAGTCTCAGATTTACTGAGAAAAAAATATATTTGTTTCTATGTGTATATCACATTTAGAAACTGCCCATTTCCCTCACATAATGCATCTGAGCAGTGTACAAATGACATCCTATCTTTTCCTTCCTTTCCTTCCTTCCTTTCTTCCTCCTCTTTCCTCTCCTTCCTACTTCCTTCCTTCCTTTCTCTTCCCTTTCAAGGCACAGACATTGCCTTTTCTATTGTTTTACTCTTTTTTAAAAAATCTCTCTTTCCTGGTCTCTCACTCTTTGATTTTGGCTTCTCTATAAGGTGGTTGTTAATCTTCTATTGGCCTCGGGTGATTTTTTTTTTTTTTTTTTTTTGCAGGATCTTGACAGGCTTGATAAACCTTCTGAAAAGCACATATTCAGTTAAGTTAAGAGAGAGAGAGAGATCAGAGAGATGGTCTCTAGAATAGATTGATTGACACACACACACACATGTATAAATGTATATATATGTGTGTGTGTGTATGCTGTTAATCTTCTATGTATATGTATATAAATATGTGTATGTGTATGTTTAATTCCTCCCATATTTGCCACAAAAGTATTGTTCCTTTTAAAAAGAGTGATTGGTTGGTTTTATCATTATGAGATGCTGCCTTTTCTGTCCATTTGTTCTTCTAATCATCAGGAAACCAGCTCCTTGTCAACATTAAAGCTGAGTTTTGGTCTTTTTAGTCTTAAAATCGAAATGGTTTTTCCTTCCTGACCATTACAATATAGCGTAATGGTTGCAGCCTCCTTGTTTAATCTTTGGCTTCTCTACTTCCATCATTACGAGCTTTTCTTTCAACATGAATTGTACCTCTGGTCTCTATTAAATGTCAGGTGTGAAATTTTAATGCAGACACAATCATACCTGTAATACATCTGCATTCCCTCTTTTTTTTCCTTTTGGATAAAAAAAATATGACTTTATTCTCTTGTGATTTTTTTTAATTACTAACAAAAGATCTTCCTCCGTCTCTGTTCTGCATTAGTGCGTAAGATTCAAGGCGCATCTTAAAACTAAGATGTAGGCAAATATCAAAAGAAAACCTTTCCTTATTCTTCTGAGAGGGACCCTGATTTCTTTTTTGATGAAAAACGCTGGGTTGGAAGTTTTCCTGTCTTATGTCAACATGTGTAACATATTCATTTCAGGATTGTGATAATTTTATCACCTGAGTGTTTTTTTTAAAAAGAACCAGATTGGCTGAAAATACGTCTTGGAATTAGCCAAACCCTGAGCCTTTGATTTTTTTTCTTCTTCTTTCCTGTAGCACTGCTCTCTCACCTTACCCAGGTGCATGTTAAATCAGTATTAATGGCAATATCATTCTTGTGCAGTCATCTTCAGTTCGCAATTTGCTTTTAATTATCTATTGCGTTGTCTCTCCCCCTTACTGACAGCCATTAAATAAGGAATGACACCATAGGAACACTGGCATTGAATAGGCACTTCTTTAATCCTCTAGCTTTTTGGAGAATTTCTGGCAGTAAATCCCTGCCTGCAATTCTTTTTTTTCCCCTTAAATGCTAACTTCAAAAGGCAGACGACAGTGCCTCCTGGTGGTACCCAAATGGGAAAAAAATTGGCTTCCTTCTCCCTTGGATATGTTACTTTGATTGCTTAGTTAGCAATGCTTTATTTGGATAATTTAGAGCTATGGGAGTGAGGAGAATAGTGCGCTTTAAGATATTGGGGAAAGAAAGAAAATGCTGAAAAATTAAGGAACAATCAGGAAACACTGAATGTCTTTTCAGAGAAACTTAGCGGAGACTTTGATGTCCTTCAGTTTGTCCCTGGAATCCTACAGCAAGTGAGAATGTCAACCATAAACTGAATTACAGAATAACAGTGATGGAAGGAATTTTGGAGATCTTCTAGTCCAACCTCCTTCTTAAAAATCTCCAGTGATGGACCAGCCACAACTTCTGGAGACAAGCCGTTCCACTGATTCATTGTTCTCTGTCAGGAAATTTCTCCTTAGTTCTCGGTTGGGTCTATGAAAACATCCACTGTACTCTTGATTGCAATCAAGCTTAATACTCCCAATTGTTAATAATTCTAACTGCTATTGTGGTCAAGGGGCCATTACCCTATCCTGGCTGGCCACTCTTCAGAAACCTTTAAGGTGATTGCACATTTTTTTTATTTAATTACAGCTGTTGCAAACTATGTGTTCTGGATTGGATCTCTCCTTGATTACTTCCCATCCATTGCTTCTTGTTCTGCCCTCAGGTGTTTTGGAGAATAGCTTGACCCCCTCTTCTTTGTGGCAGCCCCTCAAATATTGGAAGATTGCTATCATGTCATCCATAAGCTTTCTCTTCCAGTTGCTGCAACTGTTCTTCATATATTTTAGCCTCCACTACCCTAATAACCTTTGTTGCTCTTCTCCACATCTTTGAAGCAACTTGCTCAATAAAAGTGGTCGGCACATCTCTAATGTTTTTGTTTGATTGTTTCTCCTTTTTCCTGAAGGTCAATCATTCTCTCCTCATAAGATGTTATTACAGGTGATATAGTTGTTTCACTGAAGTCACATGGATCCTAGTTGCCCAGCAGTAGCCACAATTCCATCATGATGTCATCATACAAATAATTATTCATCACTTTCTCTCCAACACTCATAAGTTATACACACACATTTCTGTGGCCAATGACATCACTGTCCTTTATAATTACTCAAAGACTGTCCCTTTCAATCGAGTGCATCTTCCTGATAGACGTAACTGTAGAAGATTATCTTGATTACTCTTGGGTGCTGCAGTACTATATGTATATACCTAATAGTCAACCAGATGTTCAGACTGGATCTGGCATTTTTGGCCACCCATTGAGTCCTTCCCAAACTCCTGGGATAGGCAGATGTGGGTGTTTTACAGGTATCGTTGCAAGATGAAAGCTGCTCCGAGCAAAGCTGCCCTTTGCAATTGACTGATGGTGAATTTGTCAATGCCAGTGGTGTTCAAGTGATGCTCCAGTTGTATTGGGATTGTACCCCAGGCATTTATCACTATTGTCCTACCTTTGCTTGCTTTTGCAGGAATTGTTCTACTTCTATTTGCAGATCTTTGAATTTTGTTACCTTCTTCAGTTCCTTCTCTTCTATTCTGCTGTCTACAGGGACTGCCATATCCACTTTTTTCTCTTTCTTATTGAAAATTATTAAGTCTGGACTGTTATACAACAGATGCCCATCTATTTGAAGTCTGAAGTCCCAGAGATTTTTAACAACTTCATTTTCTATTACTTTCTCATCAGTTCTTGCTTGCAGGCAAATGGTATTTCTTCTTATTATTCAAATACTTACTCTGAGTAGACACATTATTTATGGCAATGTATTGTTTGATTCTGAAATATTTTATAATTCAAAGTTATGTTAAGAAAATGCTTTGGATATATTTAGAAGACCCTAATATGAAAGTATCCGATTAAGCTGGATTACTCATTTTAGTTATGTCTGTTTCCTTTATCAAGGGGGAGGCATTTATCTCCATGAGGACAAAGCCCTTCCAATGCGGTGGATCACAGCTGATCCACAAAGGTCCCCCAGACTCATTTTATATTTCAAATAGTAAGTGATATATTTTTCACCCCAGGCAATAAAATGCCTTTGTCTGGTTCAAGTAAAAATGCATGCTTTGAAATTCCCAATGTAGAAGATGGAAAAAAGAATATTGTCACAAAACAAACAAAGCTTGTAGCAAAACTTTGTACTAAAGAGGGATCCTGCTTACCATTTCTAACCTGACAACTGGTACTTTTGTCAGATATTCTTATTCATTGCCTTTCAACAGTGACCAAATCCCAATAGAATAGAATAGCTATAGTGCTTTACAGCCCTCTCTAAGCGGGTTACAGAGTCAGCTTCTCGTCCCCAACAATCTGGGTCCTCATTTTACCAACCTTGGAAGGACAGAAGGCTGAGTCAACCTTGAGCCTGGTGAGATTCGAACTGCCAAATTGCAGGCAGCTGGCAGGCAGCAGAAGTGGCATGCAGCACTGCACTCTAATCAGTGGGCCACTCAATAGGATAGAATAGGATAAGATAGAATAGGATGGGATGAGATGGGATGGGATAGGATGGGAGGAGAAGATTAGAATAAATTATAGATGGAAGAGAAAAGAAGAGACAGAAGAAAAAAGAAAAGAAAAGAAATAGGAGAGGAGAGGAGAGGGAAAGGGAAAGGGAAAGGGAAGGGGAAGGGGAAGAAGAGAAGAAAAGAGTTGGAAGGGTTTTTTAATCCAACCCCCTGTTCAAGCAAGATATCTTATTGTGGATAAATGGCTGTCCTATCACTTCTTCAAAACCTGCAATGATGGAGCACCCACAACTTCAATTTTTGTGCATGTAGAATCATAGGGCTGGAAGGGGCTTTCTAGTCCAACATTCTTCCCAAGGCAGGAGTCCCCTTACCATTGCTAGTTCTTTCCTGGATTGCTCTTGAAATCCTGCTCCCCTGTCTTTTTAATACTTTTACAAACTTTACTTCCTTATTGTACTTTCTGGCTTCATGGGGTTTCCTCTCTTGTCAAATCAATTCTCTCTGGAGTGGATAGGATATTGCCTCTTTCAATATTCTGTATAATTCCTGCATATCAGAATGCAATGGCTATGAGAGTAGCATTTATTTTGATTTACTTTATTTGAAAAGTAGAAATGGTGAGGATAAACCGATCGCTCTTAAAAAAACAAAATCTCCAAAGCCCCTTCCTGTCTGGCACTGGAAAACATGAGAAAACCCTACGCAAAGCTTTAATCTCTGGTCCAGGCGTGTGTATATTGGTTTACAGCAATATTGGGCCCAGTTAGAATGATTTCTTTACTTTCCGAATATGAAACTTGATGCTTGGGAAATCTGATAAGTGGGTTTCATTTCCCAGGAAATTTATTGCTTCTGTTTCCAAGTGCAAGGAAACAAAACAAGTAAAAACAATAAGCAGAATGTCAGAATGGTATTAACGAGGGGTCACTGTTTTCTCATGTAAACTGGGGCCAGCCTTGTCACAGATGGGGATTTTTTAAGGTGGTTTAACTCCTAGAATCAGATAAGCTTTTTCAGAATAAGAAACAACAGAAGAACAGAGTTGGAAGGGACTTTCTAAGTTTTCTAATCTCACCCCTGCTCAACCCTACCATTCCAGACAAATGATTGTCCAGTCTCTTCCAAAGCTTCCAATTATGGAGCATCCACAACTTCTGAAAGGAAACTGTTCCACTGGTTAATTTTGCAAGTATCACCCAAAATTTCGAGCATGGAGGCATAGGGAACTCTGTGAGTAGAGGAGTGGAGAACTTTTCTCAAGAAATACTTCTGAACCCACTAAGTTGTGTTGATGTATTCCATGAGTGCACAAATTGTGACCCTTTTTCTCCCCAGAATGCTGCATGGTTAAGGCTTTTTTCTAGATAAAAAAATCTTGGCCATCATTTTGTCCTTGCTACTACCTGCCTCTCAGACCCAATGAAATCGTCATAAGGATAAACGCTTTCTGGAGAGGGCAGGGTTTGCAATTATCACCCAACAACTCTAATCTCTTCTCCTAAACTTCAGGAAAAAATATTATGGATGCCCCAACTGCATATGAGGGAACTTTTAATTTTTTGCCTTCGTTTCTCATGGTACTCTCCTCAAGTTTTTGTAAAGTTCTAGAGTTTTCATGGAACATCATTTGAAAAATCCTGGGATTATGAGTCTTTACTCAGAGCTTTCCATGGTGCTGAAATTGCACCTAACTTTACTTGGGTGGGCTGTGTTTTTTGTTGGGCTTTTTAGCTTTAGTTTTAGCTTTAGTTTAATTTTAGTTGAGTTTTAGTTGAGCTTTAGTTAGTTTAGTTTTGTGGGAGGAGAATACATGAAAAGGGGAAGAGAAAGGAGAAGGGGAAGGGCACATGGATGGAGAAGGAGATAAGAGAAGAGAGAAAGAGAAGGAGGAGAAGGAATAAATGAAAGAAAGGGGGAAGAGAAATTAGAAGGGCATAGGAAAAGGAGAAAAGAGAAGGAAAAACCAAAATAACTGGATCATCTAGCAACCGTTCAAAGTTACAATTGCACTGAAAAAAGTGACTTATAATTGGTCCTTGCATTGATGTCTATTGCAGCTTCCCCCATCACATGTTCAAAAATCAGGTCTATCTTGCATGTATTTACAGTACAACCATTGCAGCATCGTGAGATCACTTGATCACCATTGCCATCTCCCCAGCCAGATCATTTAAAGATTGTGTGATTCATTTAACAGCTGCAGTGATTCACTTAACAACCATGGCAAAAAAAAAGAACATGAAGTTGGGCATGAGATAAGGCCACACCTGGAATCCTGCATACAGTTTTGGTTGTCATAATGTAAAAAAGATGTTGAGACTCTAGAAAAAGTGCAGAGAAGAACAACTAGGATGATGAGGGGACTGGAGGCTGAAACATACAATGAACGGTTGCAGGAACTGGGCTTGGTTAGTCTAGTGAAGAGAAGGACCAGGGGAGACAAGATAGCCACCTTAAGTCACCATGGGTGAATAGGCAACAATATAAATTTAATAAATAAATAAAAATAGCAGTCTTCCAATATTTAAGGGGATGCCACAAAGAGGAGGGGGTCAAGCTTTTTTCCAAGGAACCTGAAGGCCAGACAAGGAATAATGGATGGAAACTGACCAAGGAGAGATTCAACCTGAATATAAGGAGAAATTTCCTGACAGTGAAAGCAATCAACCCATGGAACATAAAGAGTTGTTGGAATTGGGTGTGTCTAGTCTGATGAAAACAAGGACCAGAGGAGACATGATAGCAATGTTCCAATATCTCAGGGGCTGCCACAAAGAAGAGGGAGTCAAACTATTCTTCAAAGCAGGACAAGAAGCAATGGGTGGAAACTAATCAAGGAGAGAAGCCACCTAGAACTAAGGAGAAATTTCCTGATCAGTGAGAACAATTAACCAGTGGAACAACTTGCCTCCAGAAGCTGTGAATCCTCCAACACTGGAGATTTTAAGAAGAGACTGGATAACCATTTGTCTGAAGTGGTGTAGGGTTTCCTGCCTAGGCAGTGGGTTGTGCTAGAAGACCTCCAAGGTCCCTTCCAAGTTCTATTCTATGACTCACTTAGCAACTACCTTGCTGAGAACAGAAATTCTAGTTCCAGTTGTAGTCATAAGACAAGTACTCCTTGCAGCTGGTAGACTGGAGACTTTCACATGAACTGGGCTTCTCTCAATGTCTATCTGCTACTGAATTATTTTCTTCATCAAAATTTCTCCAGATGTGTTTCATATCCTTTCACAGTCAAGTGTCATTTTTTTTCTCCTGACCAGCAACGGGCTGCATTAGAATATAAAATTAATCCCAAAGGAGAAACCAGCATTTAAAATTATTGCTACTCTTTAACTTGATAATGTGATTTCCTCTCCCTGATCTGATCCTTCAACCAGCCAAATCAACAAATGCACAACTGAGAGACAGGAGCAGTCAGAAACATTTTGCTCTCCGAGATTTTAAATGTACACATTTCACAGATGTTGGGCTTCCTCCCCATACTGCCTGTCTCAATTAGCTATTTTGGGGAAGGGCTGTAATCCCTGAAGATATAACTCATGTTTTTACAAAATTGTGTTTTTTACCATGGGGAATGTAGCACAGATACCTTTTCTTCTGCCTGTTGTATAAAGTTAATCACCTTGTATACCTCCCCTACATTCGGAATTCGGGAGTTTTAATGCATGGGGAAGTCATGGTCCCAAGTGGCCAGGCCTCTTCTGATGTTCATGTTTGTGGTTCCTGCAGTCTTCACTGAGTATGATCATCATAAATTGGCTGCTTAGTTCCTACTATTTTTAGGGTAGAAGGATGTCTAAAGTCCACTTTACACTGCACTGGTAGGGCCACACTTGAAATACTGCATTCAGTTTACAGGCTTTACAGATTAACAGAGTTGAAGGGACCTTGTAGGTCATCTAGTCCAACCCTTCCCCCAGCCAAGCAGGAGACCCTATACCATTTCTGATAGATGGCAGTCCAATCTCTTCTTGAAAACTTCCAGTGATGAAGCTCCCACAACTTCTGAAGGCAACTTCTGTTTCATGGCTTGATTATTCTCCCTGTCAGAAAATTTCTCCTTATTTCCAGGTTGAATTTCTCCTTGAACAGTTTCCATCCATTGTTCCATATCTGGCCTTCAGGTACCTTGGAAAACAGGTTGACCCCCTCCTCTCTGTGGCAGCCCCTCAAATATTGGAAGACTGCTATAAATATTGGAAGTCTCCCCTGGTCCTTCTCCTAATTAGACTAGCCATGCCCAGTTCCTGCAACCATTCATTGTATGTTTGAGTCTCCAGTCCCCTAATCATCCTGGTTGTTCTTCTCTGCACTCTTTCTAGAGTCCCAACATCTATTTTATAGTGAGGTGACCAAATCTGGATGGAGTACTCTAGATAGTCTTACTAAGGCTTTACTGAGTGATATTAGTACCCCTCGTGATCTTGATTGAATCCCTCTGTTAATACATTTAGGATTGCATTAGGTTTTTTGGCAGCTGCTGCACACGTCTGGCTCATATTTAGCTGGTTGTCCACTAAGACTCCAAGATCCCTCTCACAGTTACTGCTATTAACCACCCAATCTATATGTGTACTTTTGTTCTGGTCACCAAGTTACAAGGAAGATGTTGAGAATCCAGAAAGAGTGCAGAGAAGAGCAACAAAGATGATAGAGAGTCTGAAAGCTAAACTATGTAATGAATGTCTGTAGGAACTGGAGATGTTCTAGTCTAGTGAAGAGAACAAGTAGGGATGACATGATAGCAGTGATGTTTGAGAGGTTGTCTCCAAAAATGTCCCACCATCAAAGTTGACCCCAGAACAATTCAAAGAAATAGTGCAAGACTGGAAGACATGGAGAACTGGCTCAAAGAATTGCTAAGAGTCAGACACAATTGAATGGATATCATCATCATCATCATCATCCATGGAAGAAGGGGGTAACCTATACTCCAAAGATCCAACCTAATATTAAGGAGAAATTTCCTGTCAGTGAGAACAATTAATCCATGGAATGACTTCCCTCCAGAAATTGTAGCTGCTCCATCACTAGAAGTGTTTAATACCAATACCAGTAGCACTTAGACTTATATATCACTTTACAGTGCTTTACAGCCCACTCTAAGCAATTTACAGAGTCGGCCTCTCACCCCCAACAATTTTGGCTCCTCATTTTACAGACCTTGGAAGGATGGAAGGCTGAATCAGCCTTGAGCCTGGTGGGATTTGAACTGCCAAATTGCAAGCAGCCAACAGTCAGCAGAAGTAGCCTGCAATACTTTACTCTAACCACTGTGCCACTGAGGCTCAAGAAGAAACTGGACAGCCATTTGTCCAGAATGGTGTAGGATCTTATTCTGGATCAGGGGGTTAGACTAGAGGACCTTCAAGGTCCCTTCCAACTCCTTTATTTTGTAATTCTTAAGTCCAGATTAAAGGTCAAACAACACCTTGACTCAAAAAAAAATAAATCAGGAATTGAGCATTTACCTATTTTGCATGAGGACACCCCTACTGAAAGTTCTTACACCTCCAAAAACTTTAGTGCAGGTTCAGCTCCCACACTGTTGAGTTCAACTTCATCTCTCTGTGAGCCACAAACTGTGCATTTGCCAAACATAAATGTTACCAAAGTAAGCAAGATATATAAAAGTGAAATCATACAGACAGGTAAATATTTTCTGTCCAGTTTCATGCACCTTCATATTTCTCCATTTTCAAACTTCCCTTGTTGCTTTTTCCCATCAATTTGCTTTAAAGAAGATATTTATCTTTTAAATGTGATTTCTCATATCTTATTTATGGATTTTTGGCTGCAATTTCCCCATAATCATTATGCTTTTCTGTATGCCATTTAGACCAAAATGTGTGCTTTCTGCATTTTTCCTACCATGGAAATGGTTTAGTATGGACTGTTTTTAAAAAAATCTGCCTTGGAAGAATTCAGAGAAAATATATATTAGAGTGAATTGGTTTGGTAAATATGACATAAATAAGTCTGCAATATATTGGGAAATCAGCAGGTTTGTCACTCTAACTTCTGATGATCGGAACATAGTTATTTTTTTTCCCTAAAAGAAGGCAGCAATAATGGAAAAATTTAGTAAGAAAAATGGATGAGAATTTTATTGTATTTTTTTGCTTGAGAGATGTGGGAAATACCCCAAATCATTTTTTTATCTCTTCATCTTCATCATTTTAGCCATTGTCTATCTACTGTAGATGGAGTGCATGTTCTACATGTTCCACATGTTTCCAATCCATATGGTCCTGAATTTTCTTTGGCCAATTGGGCATGCAATATTTGCTAAAGTTGTTGCTCCATCTTGTTTTAGATCTCTTTCTTGGATGCTTTTGATCAAGTGGGATCCATTCTATGACTACCTTGGTCCACCTGCCATCAGTTGTTTTTGCTATTTTACATATTTACAGATTACCAGAGTTGGAAAGGACCTTGTAGGTCATCTAGTCCAACCCCCCCACCCCCACCCAGGCAAGAGACCCTACACCATTTCTGACAGATGGCAGTCCAATCTCTTCCTGAAAGCTTCCAGTGGTGAAGCTCCCACAAGTTCCAAAGGCAACTTCTGTTCCACTGGTTGATTGTTCTCACTGTCAGAAAATTTCTCCTTATTTCCAGGTTGAATCTCTCCTTGACCAGTTTCCATCCATTATTCCTTGCCTGGCCTTCAGGTGCCTTGGAAAACAGCTTGACACCCCCCCCCTCTCTGTGGCAGCCCCTCAAATATTGGAAGACTGCTACCTTGTCTCCCCTGGTCCTTCTCTTCACTAGACTAGCCAGGCCCAGTTCCTGCAACCGTTCATTTTGTCACATCCATATATCTGCCATTCTGCAATGGAAGAAGAAAGGGAGGGGGGAGGGAGTTGGTACAAGTAATCCTTTTTGGTGTAACCTGAATATCTTAAGCCTTGTATTGAATCTGTATAACTTGTACACAATATATGACTGGAGCTAGATGGTTGGAACCTTGTCACCTCTTGGAGAGATAGCAAGAGGAGAAGAGACCATAAAAATTCCAGCTTTGAAAGATACTCCCTGGGAAACTCTTCTAAGATACATTCCCAGGAAAGGGAGTGGGGGAATTAACATGTTGTTTCTTTGGTTGACTAAATCCACATCAGAATAAGGGGAAAGGTTCTAACTCCCCTTATCTGTCCCTGTATGCCTGGGGGTATCTTAGACTGTGCTTTGACTAGTATCTGGATTACTCCTTTCAATAAAGAATTCCTTTTGAAGTACCTAGCTTTCAGAAGTTCATTATTTTTGGTTGAAGGGAAAAAGTCTCGGGCTTACACATTATATGTTTTAGTCTCCAATCCCCTAATCATCTTGGTTGCTCTTCTCTACACTTTTCCATCTCAATTCTTTACTCTCTTGATGGTATCACATGCCATGTTCCCTAATCAATGTGCAGGTCTTTCTATCTTGTCTTGTAATGCCAAGCATGTATCTTTCCATGGCCCTTTGTGCTACTCGTTAGCTTTTGTATCAATTGTGTGGTTAGTGCTCATGTTACAATGACATATTTTAGAGCAGGTAGCACACCCCGATCTAATAATACGACTTATTTTTGATGTTTTCAGACCTGCTAATAACACAATTAATAAGGATTACATCTGCCTATCCCAGGTCCTTGGGAAAGACTTGATAGGTGGATAAAAATGCCAAATTCAGCCTAAACATCTAGCTTACTGTACAGCCAACCATAATAACAATAATAATACCAATTATTAGGAATGCTCTTTAATGATCCCATACAGAACTGTAAGAGTTTCCATGTGCTTGCATCAAATTATAGATACTACTGTTTACTTCTTTTTTTTCCCCAGCATTCTTTGGTAAAACTATGTCCATCTTCACCACCCTTCTTCCACTTTGCAAGATTGTAATTTAAGTACTTGGACACCTGTCCTGTTGCGATAACGCCATCCCTTGAGTGCTTCTTACAATAGTTTTTGACAAACTGAAGAGGGACATTATCCCAGCAGGGCATCTGGCCTCCACCTTCCAGAAAAACACCTACCTTCGAAAGATTGCTCATCCATGCTGCTTAAAATAACATTTTCTAGTCACTTCCATTTGGGATTTGAAGCAAAATGGGAGTGGGGAAAGAGAACGCTTTAATAGGGAAGAAGTTTGTAAAATGCCATTAGAGATCAGAGGAGGTGTGCATAAGAAATGGTCTGGAGAGATAAGTTTTTAAAACATTTTGGGTGTCTTTCCAGTTAAGATGGTTAACTAAGCATTCCGGAGATCAATTTGTTCGGTGACCATTCAAAGTTATAATGGCAATGAAGAAAATCCATTGCAAGTGGAACTTAGGCTTACAAACTTTGCATGTCATGGGTGCTGGGCGTGTATTTACAATGGTTGCAATATTCTAGGATCATGTGATTCTCAGTTAAGACCTTTCCAGTGGCTTCCAGTCAGCAAACTGGGCATGGCTAGTCTAGTGAAGAGAAGGATCAAGGGAGATAGGATAACAGTTTTTCAATATTTGAGGGGATGCTAAAGAGGGGAGGAGGAGGTCAAGCTATTTTCCAAAGCACCAGAAGGCCTGACAAGGAATCATGGATGGAAACTGATCAAGGAGAAATTCAACCCGGAAATAAGGAGGAATTTTCTGACAGTGAGAACAATTAACCAGTGGAACAGAAGTTGCCTTCAGAAGTTGTGGGAGTTTCATGATTGAAGGCTTTCAAGAAGAGACCAGGCTGCCATCTGTCAGAAATGGTGTAGGGTGTCCCCTGCTTGGGCAGGGGATTGGATTAGTTGACCTACAAGGTCCCTTCCAACTCTGTTAATCTAATCAAAAAATCAAGATGATGAGGGGACTAGAGGCCAAAAGATATGAAGAATGGTTGCAGGAACTGGGCCTGGCTAGTCTAGGGAAGAGAAGGACCAGGGGAGACAGAATAACATCTCCCAATATTTGAGGGGCTACCACAGAGAGGAGAGGGTCAAGCTATTCTCCAAAGCATCCAAAGGGAAGACAAGGAATAATGAATGGAAACTGAACAAGGAGAAATTCAACCTGGAAATAAGGCGAAACTTTCTGACAGGGAGAACAATCAACCTATAGAACAGAAGTTGCCTTCAGAAGTTATAAGAGTTTCATCCCTGGAGGCTTTCAAGAAGAGACTGGACTGCCATCTGTCAGAAATGGTGTAGAGTCTCCTGCTTGAGTTGAGGGGTTGGACTAGATGACCTACAAGGCCCCTTCCAACTCTGTTAATCTGAAATCTGAAAAGTCAATGGGAAAGCTGGTTTTGCTTAATAACCACATGATTCCCTTACGACCTCAGCGATTCACTAAATAACCATGGCAAAAAAAGGGGGGGTCATAAAATCAGGCATGCCTCACTTAATAACCACCTTGCTTAGCAATGGAAATTCTGGTCTCAATTATGGCCATAAGTCAAAGACTGCCTGTAGTTTTGCATGAAGGAGCACCCATGTGAGATGCTGCTGTTTTCTGGCCTTTCTTTTAATGCACTGAAGGTTTCAGAGCATTGGAGAAACTGTGCATTGTCTGAAGCTCAAGGAATTCCATTTTGAATTTGTTGAAATCCATGAAAAATATATTAATGAGCACCATGTCTCAAAGGAATCCAGCTGTGTTTTCCTTTTTTAAAAATATAGCTTTCTGCAGTCTTGGTCTAATGAAAATTCTATCATTCTATCATGCTCATCATGCTCAACCATTCAGTTGATCCTTCAGTTCAACACAGCTGCCTTAACGTTTCTTCAATTGTCACACTTCCCAAGCATCTGATGTTTTCATTCAGGGGAGCAATGCACTTTTCAACCCTTAAAAACAAAAGCTTGCACCCATTGTTAAAATTAGTAGCACAAAGAAATATTTCTAATATAAGAACGCTAGAGACAGAAGATACACGTGTTAGGGAAGGATAGAAGCATGTATACTAAGAGAAAAATGTGCAAAATATACAACATTGTTTTTAAGAAATGCAAAGTGACTTTCCTTATACATCTTGGAGGTTGATCCAAAGATTGGTGACCATTTTAGGTAGACATGTCCTGTTTCTGAAATGTCTCAGAGCATCATTCCAAAGTCAGAAAAGGCTTTGGTGACCATTGTCACCGTTCCAACTAACCAACTCCAAATCAATAAACTCCAAGACAATCATTTTTTCAAAGTTCCATTTTATTAGAGTTGTCATTTTGGCACATCTGGGAAAACCTGAATCTGAGAGTTCCCGGTTTTCCTTTCCCAAAAGAGAAATCAAAGATCCACCCCCTGCATCCATCAATCCATCACATGGTCCAATCAAATCTTCTTCCCGACTGGAGATATTCCTCAAGACATACCTCTCCAGGTGCAGAGCAACATGTCCTTGACTCTCTGAGAAAGAAAATTGTTGACTCTAATGTTCTACATCACTATGAAATCCCACCTCCCAAATTCCCAGGCAGTAAATGTCACAGCTTCAAAGCTTCCAAGAAATTTTGGGCCTGGACAATTTGGAACTGCGCTGCCTGCGGTCCAATCTAAGCATAGTACGCAAAATTGTCTGCTATAACATCTTGCCTGTCAATGACTTCTTCAGCTTCAATCACAATAATACATGGGCAAACAATCTATACAAACTCAAGGTAAACCGCTCCAAACCCAATTGCAGAAAATACGACTTCAGCAACAGAGAGGTCAATGCCTGGGACACCCTACCCAACTCCATTGTAACAGCCTCAACCCCTCACAGCTTGAACCTCAAACTGTCTACCATGGACCTCACCCCATTCCTAAGAAGTCCTTAAAGGGGCCGTGCATAAGCGCACCAACGTTCCTACCATCCCTGTCTTACTGTCCCCATTTACCTATATTTACTTCGTTTGATCTTGTTTATGTTCATACTTATAATTTGTTATCTTGTGCATGTTTAACAAACAAAGAAAGAAAAAATAAATGGCTTCCAAAGCTGACAACCATACTGTCAGGCATGAAGTGTCAGGATCACATGTTTCATTCTGGTTGATTTATGATTTATTGCTCGAGCCTATACACAAGAATCTAGCCAACTAAAAGCACTAAATTGACGCTGGATAAGAATCAACAGAATTCAAAAGGAAATGGTCTTAGACTGTTTATGGGAACAGGATGGTTTTCATATATGCTAATAGTTTGTGGATCATTTTTCAGATCAGACTGGTGTAAGTGATGAAAGCAAGAGGTTATTGAAGCAAAATCGCCAAAGTTTTTTTTTCCTTTTGGGAATGATCAATTCTAGAAGAACAGTTCAAATTGAATAAAATTTCTTCTATATCCCAAGGTTTAGTTCAGTATCCAGTATCAAGGAGAGATTCAACCAAGAAATAAGGAGAAATTTTCTGACAGTGAGGACAATTGACGGATAGAACAGAAGTTGCCTTTGGAAGTTGAGGGAGCTTCATCACTGGAAGCTTTTGAGAAGGGACTGAACTGCTGTTTGTGCAGGGGGTTGGACTAGATGACCTACAAGGTCCCTTCCACCTCTATTAATCTGTATTTTATCAGAAATAAATCATCTCTAAACCATACTCTCTTCCCAGTTCCAATTTCAGTCATGGTCCCTCCATTACTTGAGGGAGATGAGACTTCTGGAAATACAAAATATAAATAAAGAAATAAACTAGTTTCCCAAACAATAATTTTAGTTGGCAATGTAAATATATTTACTGAAATACATCCAATGATACTGAACTAGCACCTTCTTTGGCTTATTTAACTCAATGGAAAAACTAAGCAAAAGGAACAAGATCTATTTCTGATTGACCTTAATTCCGTTATGCTTAGTCATGAAACTGTTGCATCTAATTTCCGTGTGAGATCTCCATGGGAAATGCATGTTTAAATACAACTTTCATCCATGTACCTCCTGCTGTTTGAAGGAAACACTATGGATAGTTATCTTCTTCTACCTGATGCTCAATTGAGGAGCAAAGTCAAATACTTTATAGTAGTTATCCAGGTTAGATATAGAATATTGAATAATAGACAGAAGGAACCTCAGAGGTTTTCTAATCCAACCCCCTGCTTGAACAGGAGACCATATACGATTTCAGACAAATAGTTGTTCAGTCTCTTTTTGAAGGTCTCCACTGATGGAACACCCACAACTTTGGAAGACAAGTTATTCCATTACTTCATTGCTCTCACCCATTATGAAATTTCTCCTTAGTTCTAGGTTGCTTCTCTCCTTGATTAGTTTACTTCCACTGTTTCTTGTCCCGCCTTCTAGTGCTTTTGGAAATACCCCCTCATCTTTGTAGGAACCCCTAGTCCTTCTTTTCATTAAACTAGACATACCTAATTCCAGCAACTGTTCTTCATATGTTTTAACCTCCAGATCCCTAATCATTCCTGTTGCTCTTCTCTACACTCTTTCCATAGTCTCAACATCTTGTTTATATTTAAAGCCCCTGTCACACTGCACCAACGGATGCAAAGAGGATGTAAAATGGACAAAAAAGCTTGCCATCCGTTGGTTAACGCGATGTACTCACTGCCTCCGTTTTGCTTCCTCTCTATCCGTCCAGCATCCGTTTATGGACGTTTCATCCACTCAGAAAGTTTTGAGCTGCCCAAAACTTTTGCGCAGAAAATGTATCCAATTCGTCCATTCTGCATCCACTACGCATCCGCTATATCTGCTAGGCATCCGCTGCGCATCCGCGCAACTCGCATCCACTCGGACACAGGGAGGAAGCGGGACAGATGCAGAACGGATGCAGAACGGATGCAGAATGGATGCAGCATGGAAACAAAGCATTTAAAATGGAAAAAACGTTCGCAGAGGGGACCTATCTTGGATATTAAGGATGTCTAGAGGATGCCTAGAGGATGCCTAGAGGATGCCTAGAGGATGCCTAGAGGATGCAGAGGGACACCTATACTGCCTATAAAAAGGGGGAGCAACACATCTGGATCTCACTTTCAGAACAGCAGCTCTGCGGTGCGGACCTCTGCAGCCTTCATCTGACTCTTCCTCTTCCACAGCATCCAGTCATGTCCACCGTGGATCGTACCACAGTCCTTTTGGCAGCCACCATTCTTCTACAACAGTGCGAAACCATCGACAGGCTCTGTGAACTCTACTACGGGAAGAAAAAGGGGTGGTCAAGAAGCGTCTGGGTACGAAGATGGTTCACCAGAAGAGCAGAGGACGGACTGTACAACAAGCTGATGGTGGAGCTCAGGAGCGAAGACACTCGGGTGTTCCAGAACTTCATGAGGATGCCTCCAGCCATGTTTGACGAACTTGTGCAGTGCCTGACACCCAGGTTGACCAAGACAAAAACCAACTTCCGGCCCAGCCTGGAACCTTGGCTCAAGGTGGCACTCACTCTGCACCACCTGGCCTCAGGGACCACCTACAGGAGCATGCAGAACGGCTGGAGGGTGCCACACAACACCATCAGCATTGTGGTCAGAAAAGTGGTGCAGGCCATCATCGAAGAATACAAGGAGGAGCTCCTCCAGTGCCCCTCCACTGAAGAAGGATGGAAGAAAGTTGCAGAGCAGTGGTATCAGAGGTGGAACTTCCCCCACACCGTTGGAGCCATAGATGGGAAGCACGTGGCCTGCAAAGCTCCAGCCAAGTTGGGGTCCACTTATTTCAACTCCAAGGGCTTCTTCAGCATCATCCTCTTCACCATGGTCGATGCTGACTACAAGTTCATGTACATCGATGCTTCAGGCAGCGGCTCATCTTCAGATGCCCAGCTATACAACGCCAGTCACCTCAAGGAGGAGCTGGAATGCAACCTCATCGTGGGCTTCCCAGATCCAGACCCACTGCCCAATGACACGCAAGATGTGCCCTACTTCATCATGGGGGATGACGCCTTCTCCCTCACAACCTACCTAATGAAGCCCTACACCTCCAAATACCTCACCCATGAAGAGAGGATCTTCAACTACAGGCTGTCCAGGGCAAGGCGGGTGGTGGAGAACGCCTTTGGCATCCTGGCCAACAGATTCCAGGTACTTCTCACCACCATGCAGCATCACCCAGAGACCGTGAGGAGGATCATGGAAGCTTGCTGCATCCTGCACAATCTCATGCACACCCGCTACCCAGTCTTGCAGAACAGGCTCATGGACCTCCAGAAAGGCAATGGGGACATGGAGCCTGGGGAATGGAGGCAAGGGCGAAACCTGATAGACACTGAGGATGTGCAAGGCCCCAACAGAGCCTCACGTGAAGGGAAGAAGCAGCGCAACCTCCTGAAACACTGGTGCAACTCCCCAGCTGGAGCGGTGGAGTGGCAAGACAGGATGGTAGATGCTTAATGAATGCTTCCTTCAGCCTGTCTCATCACACGGATGAGATTGGGCCATGTATGTTGAGTGGGCCTACAATAAACAGGGCGTTTAATAAAGAGTTGTGTTTATGTTGACATGTGTGGATGATTGATTACATTATTATTTATAATAAAGGGTCATAGGTGTGGCACCTGGGAGGGTGGACCATACAGTCCCACTATGCTTGCACTGGAGGTTTATCTATTCCACAGCTATTACCCATCCCAAAGGTAGACCTGCCCATCCCACAGGTATCCCTGCCCATCCCACAGCTATTTTAACCCATCCCACAAGCATGCAAAGGCTTAAACCATTTCTAAAAGTTTCCACCAAGACTTTATTAAAAAAAAGAAATGAAGGAAGTGTGTGAATAATAAATAGACTTTATTAACAACAAGCTATAAGACAAAAATGAGTCTCTGGCACTCCTCTTGGTCGCTCAGTCTCAGGGGTGAAGGGTGCAGGTGCTGTGGAGGTGGCTGGTGCTGGAGTGCTTGTCATCAGCTCCTCCAGAAGCAGAAGCAGCAGAAGCCCCAGCCCCAGAAGAGCGAGCCCGTGCTGCAGAAGCCCCAGCAGAACCAGAGTGAGGGCCAGGGGGCGGGATGGTAGCCCTGTCCCTCTTGCCAGGGCTGGCAGCAGATGGCTGAGGCTTGCTGTGCTTCAGCATGGTTGTGGGGTTGCTGGCTGGCAGGAAGGCTGGCAGGGAGGCAGGCACCAAGGCTTGCAGGCAGCCAGGCACCAAGGCTGGCAGGCAGGCTGGCAGGCACCAAGGCTGGCAGGAAGGCAGGCAGGGAGGCAGGCAGGGAGGCAGGCAGCAAGGCTGGCAGCAAGGCTTGCAGGCAGACATGCAGGCAGATATTCAGGCAGACATGCAGGCAGGACAGGCAAGGCAGTCGATGTGTCTGGAAGCAGGTCTTTCCTCTGAATGGCGACCTGCTTCCAAGCTGCTTCCGTTATATCCGCAGGGCTGATGCAAAGCATCCTCCCCGCATGCGCAATTAACGCTGTGCATCCGCTAGGCTTCCGCTGTGCATCCGCTTCATACGCTGTGCATCCGCTCTGCATCCACTGTATCTGTTCCGCGTCCGCTTTGCTGAGGCCCCCCGGAAGCCCTGCGGATGTGCCATGCGCTCCCATCCGCTTCCATCCGCTAGGCTTCCGTTCCGCATCCGCTTTCCATCCGCTCTGCGTCCTCCCCCCGTCCATGTTATCTGCTCCGATTATGCAAATTTTTGCCCCTTTTGAGAGCGGATAACAACGGATGGAACACTTTGCTCGTCCGTTGTGTCTGTTTTGCATCCGTTCGGCAGTGTGACAGGGCTCTTATATTTAAATGACATCAAGCTGGACTCAGCTTCTGATGATTGAATGGACAGATGCCCACCATCTGGTTCTGTCTGTTGTAATAACTTTCCTCCAAATTCCGCAATCCCTTATTTATTATTTATTTAGAAAAGCATAACACCTCTAATAGCAACAGCACTGAGACTTATATAGCACTTCATAATGTTTTACAGCCCTCTCTAAGCAGTTTACAGAATCAGCCTCTTGCCCCCAACAATCTGGGGCCTCATTTTACTCACCTCCGAAGGATGGAAGGCTGAGTCAACCTTGAGCCTGATGAGATTCTAACTGCTAAATTGCAGGCAGATAGCAATCAACAGAAGCAGCCTGTAGTACTGCACTCTAACCATTGCACCACCATGGTGCATATTTACATCTTTCACTCCATTCAAATAACTTGTTCTTTAACTCTCCCAACTTCTACTTCCCACAATCTTGCTAAGCAAATATTTCCCCCCACCTAAACTATCATCCACTTACATTAGATGGCCAAATAGTGTGAGTTTTTGTTTGCTGATTGATGCCTCTAGAGGCCAGTCAGTCTTTATTTGGTCCTCGATTGATTTATTGGTTCTTCATACAATCCATGGTAGCCTCAGTAATTATCTCCAAATCCATTATTCAGAGGCATTTATTTTTATTTTGCTTTATAGGGAAGATTTCTCTAATACTTTTTTGAGTGGCTTTGAGTGGAATTTGTTCAAGCAATTTCTATATATCTCTCTCTATAAATTATCTATCTGTTTATCCATCATCTATCTATTTGTCTGTCTGTCTGTCTTTGTCTCTCTCTGTGGCTCTCTCTCGGTTCAACTTTCACAAGTATACAGAACCACTGAAAATAATAGTGCTTTCACTCTTCTGATCTTTGCTTCCATCGAAATATTACTGTTTTAAAGTAATTAAAAGTAATGTATTACAATGTGTCATTGTCTTCCTACTAAGCAGTGGTGGGATTCAAAAATTTTTACTACAGGTTCTGTGGGTGTGGCTTGATGGGCGTGGTTTGCTGAGCATGGCATGGGATGGACTGCAAAATCTCCATTCCCTCCCCAACCCACTAACCTGCTTTCCAGCTCCGTTCTCCTGTGCAGGGCAACCAAAGAAAACTCAACCAATCAGCTGGGACTCAATGGGAGGCAGAAAAGAGATGGAGGCGGGGCCAGTCAAAGGTGGGATTTGTCAGTTCTCCAGAACTACTCAAAATTTCCACTACCGGTTCTCCAGAACTGGTCAGTACCTGCTGAATACTACTTCTACAACTAAGGATTAATCCTTCTATCCTTCTCCAGCCCATCAATTCTCCTGGCCAAGAAAAGAAAACTAAATAGCACTTTGCTATTAAATATTAGTTCAGAAAACATGTTGGCTAACATTACCATTGTCTTGTCATACTCTGTCCTCCTGTTGTTTGATCCACCTAAAATCACTTATTCCACAAACTGGTGTGAGTTTTTTTTTCCAAAAAATAAAGTACTGGCAGACATTGTAATGACCCAGGGTGGGATACAAAATAAACACAGTCAAAAAAACAGGTGAAGCCCCTTTTATTCCTTCACTTTGCTTCCAAGCTTCAAATATCCTTGACTGGAGACAAAAAAACTCCCCCACAAGCAGTTACGAAAAGGAGGAAATGCTGTTTAAAGTAAAAATGCCTATAAATTATAGAGTAAAAACAACACAAACCACAATGAAGTAATTAAGGGAATCAGGCAAGATAAAGGCTTGAAGACATCCACAGATATTGGAACACACACTGGGAAGAACACCAAACTCAGAGAGGAATGACAGACTAGACACCCGTGTTTCTCCAACAATACGACCCCCCCAATAGGAAGACCCAGCATGTTTTCTAGGCATAACATGAAATTAAACCCCTCCCCCCAAATTTAGGCCTAGTTTAAAACATGTGAAATGGGGGGAAAGGCGGGGGGAACTTGCCATTAGGAGTGCCCCGTGGGCATGATACGCCTCTCCATCAGCCACTCCTAACAGCCAATCATGGTGGAGCACGGAGGGCTCCCTTACCCCTCCCTTACCTGGGTCAGCAGGTGGGCGGCATCACTGTGGATGTCCGGCAGCATTTCAGCCGCTTCTCAGGCCTCTGTAGCTTCCATGGTTCCCACCGGTGCTGGTGCCTCTCTCGCCAGCACCGTCTCCAACAATAGCATCTGAGTCACTCCCGCTTTCCCCCCGTGCCTGTAACAACAGGAAAAAAAAACATTTTGAGGTACCCAGGAGCACCGCGCTCTGCAATTTGGTTTAGTCCCGAGCGGCTGGTGGGCGTGAGAAGAGCTGAGCAAGCTTCTCTGCTGCTGCTACCCTTGGTGTTCCAGCCTCAGGCTCTGCAAGTTTGCAAAAGTTCCGGTGCGCAGCCCATTCCTGCATTCCAAGCGCCCAGGCGGAGCTGCAGCTGTCCCTCTCTCGCCAGCGCCATCTCCAATAACAGCGGCAGCAGAGGGCTGGGAACAGTGGAAGCATTTCAGCCACTTCTTGGGTGGGGGAGCCACCACCGTAACTTCCACAGTTCCCGCTGCTGCTGCCGCTGTTATTGGAGATGGCGCTGGTGAGAGAGGGATAGCTGCAGCTCGCCCTGGGCGCTTGGAATGCAGGAATGGGCTGCGCACCGGGACTTCTGCAAACTTGTAGAGCCCGAGGCTGGAGCACCAAGGGTAGCAGCAGCAGAGAAGCTTCCTCGGCTCTTCTCACGCCCACCCAGCCACTCAGGATTAAACCAAAATGCAGCACGTGGCACTCCCGGGTCCCTCAAAATGGTTTTTTTCCTGTTACGGGGATGGAGGACAAGCAGGAGTGACTCAGATGCTGTTGTTGGAGACAGCGCTGGTGTAAAGGGGGGGGGGATAAATTAGTTCACCCCTGAAAAGACATCCTAGCTGTTTTGGGGGGCTCAAAAAAAAATAAGGCCCAGTCTTATTTTGCGAGAAACACGGTATTTCCACACTTTGTTTCCAGCACCAGCCCATATGCATGTCCATCCTTTTAACCAGTTCTCACAGCTACAGCCCAAGAGGATCAAGGCTCTTTCCTCCCCCGTAGACCATGCCATTCACATCTCTCTCTTATCTGCTCCTCCCTGTGTGTCCTAGGATGGAGAGGGGCAGAGGCCTGGGTCTTCCTCTGACTGCCCAACTGGCCTCTGCCCCTCCCCAGCTTCCTCTGCAACTTCTGGAGCCACACTGCCACTCCCTGTTGGCTGTTCCTCCTCTCCCTCAGAGTCAGTTTCCACCAGGGGCATGACCAGCAGCAGCATGCATGACCAAATATCCTTCTGCTCCATCATTGGAGGTTTTCAAGAAGAGAGACTGGGCAACCACATGACTGCAATGGTATAGGGCCATGATGGCAAACCTATGGCACCTATGGCACATGAGCCAGAAGTGGCACACAGAGCCCTCTCTGTGGACACGCCAGCCACTGCTCTAGCTCATGCACATGTGCTTCCTGCAAGCTAGCTGGTCTTCAGGTTTCTGCTATACATGCGGTGGGGTGCATGAGGGGGACACACATCCATGCGTGGGGGTGGGTCACATTCAGGGGGGACCTGTGCAAATGCATGGGGGCAGGGCGCATGCACAGGGGCCACGCGCACATTGCATTTTGGGGGGTTGCATGCATGCGCCGTTTGGGCACTCGGTGACGAAAAGGTTAGCCATCACTGATACAGGGTCTCCTGCTTGAGAAGGGGGTTGGACTAGAAGACCTTCAAGGCCCCTTCCAACTGTTATTTTGCATTCTGTATACTTAGGCGAGAGGGGAAGGATAGAAACGCGATAAATAAAGTGGCTTAGCATTTCTTCTGTTCCTCTGTCTCCTCACTCTGCTGACTCATGTTTTATTCCTGCTGTGCCATGAGAGCCATTCTCAGTTGGTAACTGATGCTGGAGTTTCAAGTTTCTAGGACCCACTAGAAACTCAATGACTGTGTCTCGGGACTGTGTTTGTGATCTTCCTCGTCTCAGCAGGACCTGTTTCCTTCATCTCTCTCTCTGCCTCTGCCTCTGCCTCTCCCTCTCCCTCCCTCCCTCCCTCCCTCCCTCCCTCTCTCTCTCTCTTTCTCTTTCCAACCTACCCACCCCCAATGAGCATAGCTCTTGTGGGTTCCTCCAGACTTTCATCATTTCCTATGTTTATATTACTTGTCGGTTTTATAGGTCTAATCATTCCTGAAGCTCCAGAAGTAGAAGATCTTTCAAAGTGGTAATTAGACAGCTGTGCTCATTATCTCAGTAGGTAGCATCAGTCAGATCGCCTGGTTCTTTGTTTTCTTGTTTATTAAGTGGCGCAGAGGGAAGGAGGGGAGGTGGAAAATGCTCCCTTCCCTTGTGTACATTTCTTATTGCATCAACCAGCTCCTTCCCAAACCTCATTCTTCACTGCATTGCCTCTACACACGGCATGTTCTTCTTCCCATCACCTTTCTCAGACTCTGGACAGAATACATAATTATTCTTCCCCTTCAAAATTGTTGTGCCTTTTTCATTTCTTTCTTTTTTCAAATATTCAGAGAGGGTCTTATGTTTACAGTTAGCAGGGCAAGGGTGCAGGGTTGCTTGTGTTTCTGAACTAGACATTTATTTTTATAGGGATATCTGTAAGATGGCGAATAGCTTGACTTCATTTTGCTCTGAGGTCAGGCAGAACAGTGCAGTTGCAACCTCTAGGTTTGTGTCTGGGAATGTAGGATATACAAGAGTACCAAGATTGGAACATCTGTATGCTGCCATTAAGGTTACACTCAAAAGACAAATCAGTAAATTTAAGTAATAAAAAACACAGATTGTTGAACCCTGTTGAATGCAATCTAGATAGACTTCTGTAAAGCCATTAATTCAATGGTACATGACAAACTACTCCTAAAACAACAGATACAAACTCAAGGTTAACTGCGCCAAACTTGATTGCAGGAAAAAAGCTGGAACACACCTCCTCACTAGTCCAACACATGAAAACCA
>BLBF01000077.1:4175959-4190876 GCA_015471245.1 Laticauda colubrina | reverse complement strand
AGACAGACAGACAGACAGACAGACAGACAGACAGACAGACAGACAGACAGACAAATAGATAGATGATGGATAGACAAATAGATAATTTAGATATATAGAGATAGAGATAGAGATATATTGCTTTAACAAATTCCACCAAAGCCACTCAAAAAAGGATCAGACAAATCTTCCCTATAAAACAAAATAAAAATAAATTCTTAAATTTATTAATCATATTTCATGTTATGAACTAATACGTGAACTAATAAAGTATTTCATTTAGATTTTCCTTTAATAGATGACATCAGCTTATTCACAAATAGATAAAATATCCATGCACAGCTAATAAAATATTCACTAATGAATATTAAATCAGTAGCATATCGGTAATATATACATCAATGGAAGAAACTTGCAACTGAAACCCATTAGATTCAGAATCTATCAAAGCCATATAAAATCTTGGCTGAAAACATCACAAGGTAATTCATTTCAATCAACACAAAAGGAAAATAGATTTCACTTTTCAATTGGCCAAAATTCACGCAAAGCACACACATAAAAGAAGCTTAGTGATGATGTTTATTGACTATCTTGGCTCCCCCTGCCTTCATCTGACACATCAGAAGAAAAACCATAGAATCATAGGGCTGGAAGCGGACGCGGAACGGATACAGCGGATGCAGAACGGACGCCGAACGGATGCACAGCGGATAAAGCGTATGCACAGCGGAAGCCTAGCGGATGCACAGCGGAAGCCGAAGGATGCCGAGCATTAATTGTGCATGCGGGGGGGAAGTATTACGTAAGCTCCCCGGATATAAAGGGAAGCAGCTTGCATGTGGCCAGCATTCCGAGGAAAGACCTAATGCTGGACACTTCGAGTTCCTTGCCTGCCCTGCCAGCCTGCCTTCCAGCCAGCCTTGGTGCCTGCCTGCTTGCCTGCCTGCCAGGCTTTCTGCCTGACTTCCTGCCAGCCTTCCTGCCAGCCTTCCTGCCAGCCTTGTTGCCTGCCAGCCTCCCTGCCAGCCAGCAACCCCACAACCATGGGGAGGAAGTGAAAGCCTCAGCAACCTGCCGCCATCCCTGGCAAGAGGGACAGGGCCAACCTCCCGCCCCCTGCCCCTGACTCTACTGGTGCTGGGGCTTCTGCTGAAGCTGCTCCTGGCGGTGGTGCTTCTGCTGGTGCTGGGTTACACTTCGGAGGTGCTCCTCAGCTGGTGGAAACATATGCACACCTGGTACAGGAAGCTGCACCTGAAGAAATCTGGCCAGGCCACTGTGAAGCTGACAGACAGAGAAACCTACGTCATGGCCAGGTGCAGCTTCCTGGAGGGTGAGATCCACTACCGAGGAGCACCAGCATTCCCTCTCACTACCCTTTCTCTCTGGCAGCCTGCTGCCACCCAGTCCTCTTCCGGCCGAGAGACAGTCCCTGTCTCCAGGCAGGTTTCTGTGGAGCGTGCCACGGCGGAGAACCCACAGACAGGTGTGGTAAGCGTGGTGGAGTGCCTAGAGGACTCCCTGGTGTGGTGGGAGAAAGGAGACATTGAGTCCACCACACTCCTAGCCGCATCCACCCCCCCCAGCTCTGCCTCCGCAGAAAGGCAGAGAGCCGGACAGCTGGAGGGGCAGAGCCACAATGTCCTGCTGGAGATCAGGGACACCATCCACACCAGCATAGATCTCCTCTCTCAGCTGGTCCACACCTACTCCTCATCCTCCAGCCGCAAGCCCTTCCACACCTATGTCAATCAGATCCTCAAGGAAATGGCGGATCCACAGTACCAGCACGTGAAGGACCAGATCACCAAGCTGCTTCACAACCCTCCAGACCCAGAGGAACCTGCTCCCACCCAGTCCAGGCCTGCTCCTCCACCCCAGGTGATGTCCCTCCCATTCCAAGGCTTCCCACAGCCCCTCACCTACCAGGGCTACGGCTACCAGGAGGTTCAGCAGCACAGGCAGCAGCCCTTCCCAGTCCAGGCACAGAGTCATCGGGCAACACCGTTGCCACCTGTTTCACTGATGCCACCGATACCACCCACGCCAATGATGCCACCGACGACAGCGATGCCACCCACGCCAATAATGCCACCAACGACAGCGAGGCCACCCACACCAGTCCTCACCCAGCTACAGAGCAGACAGCCCGACTACACTACTCCTTCCTCCACCCCACAGCCAAGCCCAGCCTCAGTACATCTGTCATCAGTACTGGGGCTGACACCCCATGGCATGGAGGAAGGACCTCTCAGCATCACGGGGCTGAGCCAGCTGTCCGAGACCTTTCTAAACACACCGTCCCCTGTTGTCCTCTCGAGGCCAGGCACTCCAGCACCACCCACCACCACAGCACCTGGACCCTTCACCCCTGAGACTGGGCACACCTACGAGTGACCAAGAAGAGTGCAAGAGACTGGCTAGCTGGCTACCTGTGGACTTTATTTGGACAGTTGACTTGGGTCATTTTTTTTTTACAGCTTGTTGTTCAATAAAGTTTATCTTTGATTCACACACTTGCTTCATTTCTTTTTTTTTAATAAAGTCTTGGTGGAAACTTTTAGAATTGGCTTAAGCCTTTGCATGTTTGTGGGATGGGTTAAGATAGCAGTGGGGTGGGCAGGGATACCTGTGGAATGAGCAGGGATACCTTTGGGATGGCTAATAGCTGTGGGATATATAAACCTCCAGTGCAAGCATAGTGGGACTGTATGGTCCACCCTCCCAGGTGCCACACCTATGGCCCTTTATTATCAATAATAATGTAATCAATCATCCACACATGTCAACATAAACACAACTCTTTATTAAACGCCCTGTTTATTGTAGGCCCACCCAACATACATGGCCCAATCTCATCCATGTGATGAGACAGGCTGAAGGAAGCATCCATTAAGCATCTACCATCCTGTCTTGCCACTCCACCGCTCCAGCTGGGGAGTTGCACCAGTGTTTCAGGAGGTTGCGCTGCTTCTTCCCTTCACGTGAGGCTCTGTTGGGGCCTTGCACATCCTGAGTGTTGATCAGGTTTCACCCTTGCCTCCATTCACCAGGCTCCATGTCCCCATTGCCTTGTTGGAGGTCCATGAGCCTGTTCTGCAAAACTGGGTAGCGGATGCGCATGAGATTGTGCAGGATGCAGCAAGCTTCCACGTTCCTCCTCACGGTCTCTGGGCGATGCTGCATGGTGGTGAGAAGTATCTGGAACCTGTTGGCCAGGATGCCAAAGGCGTTCTCCACCACCCGCCTTGCCCTGAACAGCCTGTAGTTGAAGATCCTCTCTTCACGGGTGAGGAGTCTGGAAGTGTATGGCTTCATGAGGTAGGTTGTGAGGGAGAAGGCGTCATCCCCCACGATGAAGTAGGACACATCTTGCGTGTCGTTGGGCAGGGGGTCTGGATCTGGGAAGCCCACGATGAGGTTGCCTTCCAGCCCCTCCTTGAGGTGACTGGAGTTGTATAGCTGGGCATCTGAAGATGAGCCGTAGCCTGAAGCATCGATGTACATGAACTTGTAGTCAGCATCGACCATGGCGAAGAGGATGATGCTGAAGAAGCCCTTGTAGTTGAAATAAGTGGACCCCGACTTGGCTGAGCTTTGCAAGCCACGTGCTTGCCATCGATGGCTCCAACGGTGTGGGGGAAGTTCCACTTCTGATACCACTGCTCTGCAACTTTCTTCCATCCTTCTTCAGTGGAGGGGCACTGGAGGAGCTCCTCCTTGTATTCTTCGATGATGGCCTGCACCACTTCTCTGACCACAATGCTGATGGTGTTGTGTGGCACCCTCCAGCCGTACTGCATGCTTTTGTAGGTGGTCTCTTAGGCCAGGTGGCGCAGAGTGAGTGCCACCTTGAGCCCAGGGTCCAGGCTGGGCCGGAAGTTGGTGTTTGCCTTGGTCAACCTGGGTGTCAGGCGCTGCACAACTTAGTCAAACATGGCTGGAGGCATCCTCATGAAGTTCTGGAATGCCCGAGTGTCTTCGTTCCTGAGCTCCACCATCAGCTTGTTGTACAGTCCGTACTCTGCTCTTCTCCCGATCCATTTTCGGACCCAGACACTTCTTGGCCGCCTCTTTTTCTTCCCATAATAGAGTTCACAGAGCCTGTAGATGGCTTTGTACTATTGCAGAAGGATGGTGGCTGCCAAAAGGACTGTGGTACGTTCCATGGTGGACATGACTGGATGCTGTGGAAGAGGAAGAGTCAGATGAAGGCTGCAGAGGTCTGCACAGGTGGGCTGCTGGTCTGAAAGTGAGATGCAGACGAGTTGCTCCCCCTTTTTATAGGCAGTATAGGTGTCCCTTTGCATCCTCTAGGCATCCTCTAGGCATCCTCTAGACATCCTTAATATCCGAGATAAATCCCCTCTGCGAACGTTTTTTCCGCTTTAAACGCTTTGTTTCCGTGCTGCATCTGTTCCGCGTCCGTTCCGCTTCCTCCCTGCGTCCGGGCGGATGCAAGTTGCGCGGATGCGCAGCGGACGCCAAGCGGATATAGCGGATGGGTAATAGATGCGTAGCGGATGCGTAGCGGATGCATAGCGGATGCAGAACGGACGAACTGGATACATTTTCTGCGCAAAAGTTTTACGCAGCCCAAATCTTTTGGAGCGGATGAAACGTCCATAAACGGATGCTGGATGGATAGAGAGGAAGCAAAACGGAGGCAGTGAGTACAGAATGGATACATCGCGTTAACCAACGGATGGCAAGGTTTTTTGTCCGTTTTCCATCCTCTTTGCATCCGTTGGTTCAGTGTGACATGGGCTTAAATTGGAATCTATCACCGTATCTAATCTTGCAAATTCAATTACTGTATATCACATGCAATAGGAATAGCACTTAGACTTATATACCACTTCACAGTGCTTTACAGCCCTCTCTAAACAGTTTACAGAGTTAGCCTCTGGCCCCCAACAATCTGGGTCCTAATTTTATCAACCTCAGAAGGATGGAAGGCTGTGTTAACCTGGAGCCAGTGATAATTGAACCCCTGGGAACCCCTTCAGCAGAATTAGCTTGCAATGCTGCATTCAAACCACTATGCCATCACAATTCCTGCACCTTTTTTTATTGCTTAGCTGACATTCGTACAACTCAACCAGGATCTTCCTCCTTAGCAAAAGCAATAACACTTAGACTTATATACCACTTCACAGTGCTTTTACAGCCCTATCTAAACAGTTTGCAGAGTCAGCAAATGGTCCCCAATGATCTGGGTCCTCCTTTACCAACCTTGGAAGAATGGAAGGCTAAGTCTGGTGAGATTTGAACTGCCAAATTGCAGGCAGTTGGCAGTCAGCAGAAGTAGCCTGCAGTACCAAACTCTAACCACTGTGTTATCACAGCTTATCATCAAAGACCAAGGGGCAGAGGTGAATTGCCATGTTGGACTTGGGATGATGAAATTGATGGAAGACTAACATTTCCCCCCACTCTGGATCCAATTCAAATTCAATGTCAGCGTAATATTTTTTTTTTAAAAGCTGCCTTGTAGCTGTAAACATATAAAACTGCAAGAGCATTACATGAGGGGAAGAGGTTGCACGCATTTCTCAGGAGTGTTTTGGGTTGTTTTGCTTGTTGTTTTGCTTGTTTATTTGGTACAGTGCAGCGTGGCAGTATTGTGTGTATCAGGGAGACAAATCTGCAGTTGGAAACTCAGCAGGAAGAAGCAGGACCAGAAGGTGAATTCCACTGATCTGGCTTGGTGCACGAGGGGGAAAAAAGACTGTAGATTTTGGAGAACAGACAGTCTTCAAAACAACAGAGAACAGAAGAGCAGAGCTCTTCAAAAACAACTTCACAAAGATGATGGAATTCTAGGAGCTGAGCAAAGAGCTATTTCCTTCCCCTCTTTCCTTCTCCTCCTAGGATAGAAAGAAGCAAGCCTAGAAATGATTGAAGGGTCGAAACAAATAACCCCGTAAACAGCTCTGTTTGAAATTGTTTGTATACATAGAGTTTGTGAAGCTAATTAAATATTATTGTGAAAAGGGAAGCATTGTGTCTGCTTGTTTGAAATATTGCCCCCGCCCTCACATACACACACACTCTTCAGCAGGCCATTATTCTGTATTCTCCACTCTAGAATGAGAATGGGTCCCCATCCGTCAAATTTCTCACTCAACTGAGCCCTCCATGAACTTCCCCCATTTGTCGGCGCACATTCCTCGAACATTGTTAAAGTTTGACAAGCCACTGAGATACGGCGCTAAAAGAAGGAGAGACAAAGCTCTTTTGAAAATGAATAAGAACAAAAGAACAAGAACAAAAGGCATTTGTCCTCCAGACCAACATTACCACCACCAGGAAAGGATGCCAGGCCAAATCAGCAAGTCTGCAAGTGAATTTCCTAGTTATACCAGATGAAACATCACCCAAGCCATTTTGACAGATTGTTAATGTTACCAGGGTTGAACATGATTAATATGCCTGCTCCATCAATGACAGAGAGGGAAAGGTTCTCTTTTTTTTATTTAAAAAAAATATGCACAGAGGTGACCGTCTCTGAATTTGTTAAAAGAGGAAAAGGAGGCGGGCAGCTCAAAAAAATGCAGGGGGCCATGTCAGCAGCTTGACCAGGGTCTTCTGGAACAAAGCAGAAGAGCCCCCAATTGGAACAAAAGATGGGATGGAGAACACCAGGTTGAAGAAATGCAGGGGGGCATGTTAGCAGCTTGACTGGGGTCTTCTGGATCAAAGCAGAAGAGCCTCCTTGATTGAAAATGAAAGATGGGATGGAGAAGACCAGGTTGAAGAAATGCAGGGGGGCATGTTAGCAGATTGACCAGGGTCTTCTGGATCAAAGCAGAAGCACCCCTGATTGGAATGAAAGCTAGGATGGAAGACCATCTTCTCCTAAAGTAGCAAAGAACATTTGATGGTCTCCCCTCTTTTTCTCCTGCCTAAGGAAGCAATGACGAAGGATATGTGTAAGTCATCAATATCAACCATTCAGTCGTGTCTGACCCTCGGCCATTTTATGGACCAGCACTCTCCATGGCCCTCTGTCTCACACCTTCTCCTTCATTTCTGCTCTGGTCATCCCGGTGTCATACTTTATAGTGTCCAGACATTGGGAACTTGGTGGCCCCTTCTCCTTTTTCTGCTGATCACTCCCAGCATGACTGACTTTTCAAGGGAGTCAGCTCACATGACATGGCCAATGTGTGATACCTTTTCTTTGGTGATCTTGGCTTTCAATGGTATTTTGGTGAGGTTCAATATAGGACTTCTTTGTAATTTTTGCAGTCCGTGTGAATGTATAGTAGTCATCTCCAGCACCACAGTTAGGTCCACCCCTCTCCTATCTGCCTTTTTCAGAGTCCAATTTTTGCAGGCATAAGTAACAATTGGATTGCGTTGACTAATCTATATTTGGTTGGGAAGTTGATATTATGACTTTTCCAGAGGTTATTCATACCAGACATTATAGTTGCTCCAAGTGCTACATGCCTCCTGATCTCAAGGCTACAGTTATCACATTGGTCAATTTGTGTGCGCAAAGCAACACAAATGACACGTTTTTAGAATGTAAGGAATTACCTTCCTTTCAAACACTAGTAGTGATACAGAACAGATTATTTCCCCCCAAAAAAGAATGGTGGGAACTGACAACACTCATGGGTCTTGAATATTTGATAATTCCCCAATCCTTCTCATTCCCTGGGAAGCAACCAAAAATAATGTATAGAGCAACAAAAATGCCAATTTTGGAGGGTATGTAAGCAATTACTGTGCCTTCTTTTCCATCACTAGGAGTGACATAGAACAGATTATTTCCTCAAAAAAAAAAGAAAGAATGGTGGAAATTGACAAAACTGAGAGGCTTTGGACTATAGGAAAAGCAGCTCAGCTCTTTGACAAAGCTGCTGTAAGAATATACAATTTTATGTGCCAGAAGTTGTGTTTGATTTTTTGTTTGGATTCTTCATAGCTAGGGAGCTGTAGATCTAAGTAAATCAATTTTGCTTTAACCTTTCAAGGAAAATGGGTCAATTCATTGTGAAGGTGTTTTTTTTTTTAACAAACAGTTTTAAGAATAAAAATATCTGAATCCCTTTTAATTCAATCTCCCTAACAAATGAAACATGGGTGAATGACTTCCCTTAACCTACATAATTTTTAAGGTTCTAAAAGTACCTCTTTTTAATATATTTTAATACCATGACAATGTCCTTTGTTATACACATTTCTCACAGGCAGGATTTTGGAACACAAGTTTTACAAATATTTTCTTTTTCTTTAATTTTACAGAACTACTTCATTGGTCATAAAAAGTAATCACATGATCCTGGGACAAGCCAACTGTGATAAGTACGTGTCAGTTGCCAAGCATCTGAACTTATGATCAATAACTACAGGGTTGCTGCAACAGTTGTGTCAAAATCGGTCAGTCATAAGTCACTTTTTTCAGTGCTGTTGTAACTTTAAACCATGACTAAATGGATGATTCTACCTCTTTTAATTCAAGCAGCTCTTTTCATGCCTTTCAGCTTCTCATTTAAGCTTTCCTTTATTTGTTCTAAATATAAAATCAGGTTATCCTTACAAGGAATGTACAAAGATGAAAATAGATTCCATATTTCTATCCTAAAAAGGTCGCACATCTGGATATATCTAAAACAGATGGTTTCTCTTTTGTATTTTTCCATTTTTTTTGGATAGATATAGATTTTTCCTTTTGATTGAGAGCTCAAGAGGGCATACAGGGAGGAATCTCCCTTTATTTTATCATCTCCCTCCCCAGAACACCCCTGGTGATAGATTGGGCCAAGTAATTGGACTTACTTAAATCAATTGGTGAGTTTCCACAATGAGGGCAAAGTTAAACTGGAATCTTCTCAGTCCAAGTCTACTTTTTGTTCTCCCACAACTGGACTGATCTGGTCTGTTTTTGATAGTCATGTCCATGTCACATGTTTCTTTTAGCCTCTGGAAATTTCTCAAGTTACATTGTTCACTTATACATTATTTGATAGTCCAGTTAAGAGAGCCTTAGGAACTGGCAAATACTTTAGAAGTTGGAGTCACATCAGCTATAATTGAGGAAGTCCAATAATGAGCAAAAGTACTTCAGGAGATATAGTTTACCTTGCTCTCCATGTTTCCTTAAGTCTGAATTTACTAATTCCAGATGTTCAAGCGTGTATTCATGGAGGTTGCAACATACTAAATTGCTATAAAATTCATCTGGAGCCATGTCATCAACAATCTTGGGATAAAGAAACCCAATCCCAGAAATCCCTATTTGGCAGCAGTCCAAGACATTGTTGAGCTACAAAATTTAGTTTTCTTTTTTCTTTTAAGTGATAAATGAATAGACTGCAGAGGTGGGCTGCTGGGGATTCTCAGGGGTTTGGGAGAGCCCCTAGCTAAGATCCTGAGCAGTTTGGGGAACCCCCAAATCCCACTCCTGCCTGGCCCCGCCCATCCCACCCCTCCCAGGAGTCCCCACATGGCCCGCTTTGGATGCAGGTAAGTGCAGGGTGCACGCAGACGCTTGGGGAGTGAGATGGGGTGGGCAGGGCCAGTCAGGAGTGGGATTTGGGAGTTCTCCAAATGGGCCTCCCGGAAGTTTGGGAAGGCCAAAAATGGGACTGTTTCTGGCTTCCAGAGAGCCTCTGGAGCCCGGGAGGCCATTTTTGCCCTCCCAAAGGCTCAAGGAAAGCCTCTGGAGCCAGGGGAAGGCAAAAATGTGGAGGGGTGGGCACCATGATGCAGGAGGATGCCACCCAGCAACAGGGCAGAGAACCCCTTTCTGAAAAATGTGAAGTCCATCCCTGGTAGACTGGGCTTGTCTGGTAAAAAAATCATGAACTGCAAGGCAGAACCTGTATTTATCTTTTAGTTTCTCATATGATTCACTCCAGTCAGTTCACATAAATATGAAAAATATTTTTAAAAAATCAAATGACAAATGAAAATAAGAATTTATTTGCCAACTTGGACCTTGTGGATAGCAATAGCACTTAGACTTATATACCACTTTAAAATGTTTCACAGCCCTCTCTGAGCAGTTTTCAGCGTCAGCCTATTTTGCCATTCTCAAAAGGATGGCAGGCTGAGTCAACCTTGAGTCCGGATTGAACTCCTGATTGTGGGCAGAGTCGGCCTGCAATACTGCATTTTAACCACTGCACCACCATGGCTCACACATGGATTGAGTGCATTTCCAAGTAATGAGACCAACCCCCTAGCTTCTAAACCCCCGTCCCAAAGGAGAAAACCTGAAGCCTCTCAGGCTGATCATTCAAATGAGGCAGATTGTATTTGGACAAGTTTGTCTGGTTGATCAAGACCATGCTGCTGTCTAGATTAAACCCATCATCAGAAAACAAAATGGCAGCTGATACCACCATTGCAAGATTGACCTAGCCCTGCTTAGGAGGTCTCTCCTGCCAGCTAATGGCCCACTGCATTCTATACCAGTGAACATTTCTGGATTGTTGTGAAAAGTGTTCCAGCAGAGTGAATTAAAGTAATCCATTCTCAAGTTAATGAAGATGGGACTGCTTGTCAGCAGAAGAAATGCAACCTGAGCTGAAGCTAGAAAAAAATGTCTTCTGGACACAGTCTCCACCTCCTGACAGCAAAGGAAAGCATGAATCTCTTTGCAACACTTTTGAGATATGACACTCTTTAAGTCTTTCGGAAAGTCCAGAAAGGGTTAGCCCAGAATTGCATTTCATAAGGTAAAAGTCTTTAGAATAATAAATTCACCTTTTCATTCTAAAGAAGGCAACTTCCTAAATATCAGTTTAGAAAAGCAGCAGGATGAGAATCTTTGCAAAAAAAACCAAGGACCACAATTTTTAAAAAGTTAAGAATGAGATGGATACTCATCCCAAACAGTTAAGAGGTTTGGCTTGTTGAACTGAAGGTCAGCAGTTTGAGACTCAAATGCTGTGTGATGGGGCAAGTGTCCATTACATGCCTCAGCTCGCACCCACCTAGCAGTTCGAAAGCATGCAAATAGATAAATGGGTACCACTTTGGTGGGAAGGTAACAGTGGTCCATGCACCTTGCATGTAGTCATGCCAGATACATGGAAACATCTTTAGACAATGCTGGTTCCCTTAGCTAGGAAACGGAGTTGGACATAACTGGACAGAGGAAATCTTCACCCTTTTACCTTTAAGAGTGAGACCATCCCACCCAGCAGAAATGTTGGCTAGTATAGTTTTCCCATCAAACAAAACAATGGATAGAAATACAAGTGCACTAGTCCCAAAAGTGCTTTTTCAAAAGGCAAGTGGACTTTCTTTGTTTTGCTTGAAGATGTTTTACTTCTCATCCAAGAAGCTTTTTCAATTAACAGTCAACTTCTTCAGTTAACTTTTTGGGTGACAAGAAGTCTTCAAGGAAAAGCAAAGAATGTCCAAGTTGCCCCTTGAAAAAGCACCTTTAGGACAACCATGAACTGGATGACTGAGAACCTCCCTAGACAACACGTGCATGAGGTTCCTCTGGGTTTAAAGGTAAAGGTAAAGGTTCCCTTCACACATATGTGCTAGTTGTTTCCAGCTCTAGGGTGCGGTGCTCATCTCCATTACAAAGCCGAAGAGCCAGCAGTGTCCAAAGACATCACTGTGGTCATGTGGCCAACATGACTAAATGCTGAAGGCGCATGGAACTCTATGACCTTCCCACCAAAGTGGTCCTTATTTTTCTACTTGCATTTTTTTACATGCTTTTGAACTGCTAGGTTGGCAGAAGCTGGGACAAGGAACGGGAGCTCACTCCGTTATGCGGTGCTAGAGATTTGAACCACCGAACTGCCAACCTTTCTGATCAACAAGCTCAGCATCTTAGCCACTGAGCTTATACCCCATCTATTCCAGTTTTTCCTCCTGGCATACATCCTATCTTCCATCTTTCCCAGAATCCTTTGCCTAGCAAACTCTAAATGAGCCCCATTCTTCACAAAAGCCGACAGTTTCCAAGTCTGGCCAAGCGCATCTTTCTGAATACAGCTGTGGCGATTGAAGCTTTTTTTGCATCTGATGGACTGCAATTAGGCCATTCGGCAAAGAGAGGCTAAAAGAGCTTCCCTGTGTTGGGGCTACACACATGATATTAATGACTTGGGTTTTCTCTTCTCTGCCTCTCTCTCTCTCTCTTTCTTCTTTGAAAGATCTGAAGCCTGCTGCTCAACCCATTCTGGCTTGTAATGAGCATATTAATAAGCAGGGTGGCCCAGGTTAATCCTGCCAGCTTTTTAAAAATACACAGTTTGGTTGCGAGGGGAGGAAACACCACATTTCATTAAGGAAATCAGGACCAAACAGTTGCGTGTGGGAAAGGCAGCTGGCTTGGCCCCAAGGTTTTCAGAACCTGGCCACTCCCCTTTAGTCATTACAGAAAGGAGACCTGACAAGATGAGGAATTACACCAGGAAAAAAGAATATTAGGATTAATTGTCTTGAACCAGTGCAGCGGAGCAGGTATGCAAGTGAAATCAAGGTGCAGATAATGAGGGCCAATGAGAACCTTTTATTGTCTTCCCTCATAAAGAAAAGTATTTAAAAGAGCCTATTCAGCGCTTTCTGGGCTGCTAAAATTGGATGATTATTTTTTTAAAAAAGAAAAAAGTGGGGGAGAGGGGAAGTTCCAAACATTCCTTGCTGTACGATAATTATAGAGCAATAAAGAAAATGTCTTTTTCACTGGATCAGGTTTAACTTTCAGGTACATTGTACATTGGGTTTAACGGTGAGGAGTTAAATGAAAGATTCTTGCATCTTTTCTTTGGTGCTCTTTTCTTTACCTTCTGGGATTAATCTGTCTATCATCTATCTATCCATTCATATCGATCTATCTACCTATCCATATTTATCTATCCATCCACATCTATCTTTCTATCTACTATTTATTCCTCTATCCATCTGTATCTATTTATCAATTAGCTATATATCATGTATTCAATATACTTATCAATTATCTATCTATATCTATCTTTCAATCAAACATCTCTTTCCCATTTCTGTCTGTCATTTGTTGATAGTATAAAATAAATAGATGGGAAAGAGATGATTGATTGATAAATATAGATGAATAGAGGTAGATGATTGATGGGTATATTAAATATATAATATAGCTAACTGATAATTAGATTAAGATGGACAGAGAAATAAAGATAGATGGTCTGTCTCTTTCTGCCTGTCTGTCTACCTACCTACCTATCATCCATCAATCCATCCATTGATCCATCTATCTATCTACTATTTATTTATTTATCTATCTGTATCTATTTATCAATTGGCTTTATTATGTATTTAATATACTTATCAATTATTTAACAGATTTAATAGGTAATCAGAGTTGGAAGGACCTTGTTGGTCATCTAGTCCAACTCCCCCGCCCAAGCGGGAAACCCTACACCATTTCTGACAGATGACAGTCTAGTCTCTTTTTGAAAGCCTCCAGTGATGAAACTCCCATAACTTCTGAAGGCAACTTCTGTTCCATCAGTTGATTGTTCTCACAGTCAGAAAATGTCTCCTTATTTCTAAGTTGAATCTCTCCTTGTTCAGTTTCCCTCCATTATTCCTTGTCTGGCCTACAGGAGCTTTAGAAAATATTTTGACCCCTTCCTCCCTGTGGCAGCCCCTCATATATTGGAAGACTGCTATCATGTCTCCCCTGTTCCTTCTCTTTACTAGACTAGCCAAGCCCAGTTCCTGCAACCATTCTTCATATGTTTTAGTCTCCAATCCCCTAATCATCCTGGTTGCTCTTCTCTGTACTTTTTCTAGAGCCTCAACATCTTTTTTATAATGTGGTGACCAAAACTGGATGCAGTACTCTAGGTGTGGTCTTACTAAGGCTTTATAGAGTGGTATTAGTATATCATGTGATCTTGATTGTATCCCTCTGTTAATGCAACTTAGGATTGCATTAGCTTTTTTGGCTGCTGCTGCACACTGCTGGCTCATATTTATCTGGTTGTCCACTAAGACTCCAAGATCCCTCTCATAGTTACTGCTATTAAGCCTGGTTTCACCCAGTCTGTATGTGTACTTTTGGTTTTTCTTGCCTAAGTGTAGGACTTTACTTTTCTCTACATTTAATTTCATTTTGTTAGATGTGGCCCAGTGTTCTAGTCTGTCAAGATCCATCTGGATCTTGAGCGTATCTTCTTGGGTGTTGGCTGTTCCTGCCAGCTTAGTATCATCTGCAAATTTGGTAAGTTCCCTTCTATTCCTTAATATGAAGATATTGAAGAGTACTGGGCCTAAGATGGAACCTTGTGGCACTCCATTACTTACTTTCCTCCATGTAGATTTAGACCCATTAAGGACTACTCATTAAGTACAGTTTGTCAGCCAATTGCAAGTCCATCTAGTGGTGGTGCTATCTATTCCACTTTTTTCTAGCTTACTAAGAAGTAGATTGTGGTCTACTTTATCGAATGCTTTGCTGAAATCTAAATATATTACGTCCACAGTATTTCACTGGTCTACTAATTTAGTCATTGTGTTGAAGAATGAAATAAGATTGGATTGGCATAATCTGTTCTTAACAAACCCGTGCTGACTGCTAGTTGTTACTTTACTTGTTTCTAGATGTTGGCAGGTCTGGTTTTTTTATTATCTTTTTCACTATCTTCCCAGGTATTGATGTAAGGCTGATTGATGTTATCTCTATCTATCAATCATTTCTTTCCCATTTCTCTCTGTCATTTATTGACAATATAGAAGAAATAAATGGGAAAGAGATGATTGATTGATAGAGATAGATGGATAGAGATAGATAATTGACAGATATATTAAGTATATGATATAACTAATTGATAAATAGATACAGTCGGATAGATAAATAAATAGTAGATGGTCTGTCTGCCTATCTATCTACCTACTTACCTATCTATCTACCTACTTACCTATCTATCTATCTATCTATCTATCTATCTATCTATCTATCTATCTA
>BLBF01000077.1:4150312-4163165 GCA_015471245.1 Laticauda colubrina | reverse complement strand
AGATAGATAGATAGATAGATAGATAGATAGATAGATAGATAGATAGAAAGATAGATATAACCCAGGGCATGGCACACAGCCAGAAAATAGGTATGAGTCCCTTTATTTGCTCCAACTTTGCCCCCAACATCCCGGTTACTTTCCGGCCTGGAGAAAAGCTCTCCCATGAACCTACAACAGCCTCTGGCTGCAGATACTCCAGTCCAAATGCTGTAAGCCGAATGACTGCAATCAATCACTCCAGCAGGGAAAGATAATGAGTCCAATAATTTCAGCAAGGCAGATAAGCACACAGAAGCACAGCAATAATTCACACAGACAGGAGGAATGCCAGGAATGCAGGCTAAAACTCACAACTCTAGATGAATCAGCGATTGTTCCTGACAAATGCCTCTCCAACTTCCTTTCTTTTAAACTCCATCCGCAGGTGTGCCTTGTGAAGGGAATCAGGGCCCGTTCCTTCATCGTAAGCCACACAACCTTCGTTGCTCTCTTCTGCATTCTTCCCTCTATGCCATAGGATGAAGAGGGGATGGGCTCTGGTGTTCCTATGAACCACCTCTCCTTTATTCTACCTCTTCCCTGCTCTGCCCAGCCTGACTTTGCGCTTCCCCAGTTTCCTCCACAGCCAACAGAGACACTCTCCTGCTCTCTGTCAGCCATTCATCTTCCCCCTCAGATTCAGACTCCAGTGGGGGCATAACACAGAGATAGAGATATATATTTGTGTGTGAAAGAGAGAAAATGTGCGTGTGTGCATATAATTTTGAAAACATCAATATGTTATTAAATTCCAAACAGTATATAAATCTCAATGGCAATAATCAACATAAATCATAAAATAAAAATAAAGGTTATAATAAATATTATCCAAACTACTAAAGACATATTATGATTTAACAGAGCTGTAGGATCTAGAACATCAAGAGATAATGTGAAAAGTAAAGTCCATATACAGAATTAGAATCCAGAAATGGTTTCTTAATGTAGTTAAAGTTTGAGTCCCTTATTTTTCTCATATCATACAAATCTTTCACTTTTTACTATCAATCAAATTTCATATTTTATTGATAGTCATATTCTGATTGATTGTTTGAGCTGGTTTGCATGAATCTTGTAACTTTCACTTTATTTTCTCCTGTCCAATGATTTGTAGTTTTCCAGGCTTCCCACATGTCAATTAAAATCTTCAGGGTAGTTTGATTGGCTGATTTTTCAGTTTACTAGTCTAGACAAACTCCTGAAATTCCTATTTTTTCATCTATGTCAGATTCTGCTTAGCATTTCTTGAGATCAACCAAGGTCACCTAGGCGCTGTCATTAGCTTAATTAAATACAGTTAATTTCATTCATTCTGATGCAGGATTTAATAATATTTAATCTTTAATCCCAATGTAATATGTCACATCAAAGTGTTACAGTCAGCTGATAACTTTTATGAGGATTCTTATCCATGTGCATGGGGCAGAGGAGAAAGCTGAATATTTGGATTGTTCCTCCTGATTATGAGCATCGTTTGGACACATGAACGCATTATGAAGTCTGTCAGAGCATTTGGCAGTGTGACTACCTTTATGAGACAACCCAGGAGCAATACACAGCACACAGAGACTCAGACAGTAACAGTGGTTTAATATAGAACAGGTATATACAGACAATATACATGTAGCAAAATGCCTTTACAATTAGCTTTTCTTCTTAACGCATGGAAAACTTCTGCACTGAACACTGGTCACAAGGAAAGAGAACCATCCTCTCTCATGGCTGCCTTTATATACACATCTCTTAAGGGGAACTTTACTCTCCAGCCTTAAAGGGAAATACCCATACTCTGCTGAATCATTCTTGTTACATCATCCAGACTTATATCAGCTTCACAGCATTGTGCAGCTACTCACTGTTGGTCAGTTTCTAAATCTTAATACCTCAACAAAGTCTGAACACCATAGTCAGGACATCGTTTTCACTTTCTCTGAGTTTAAACACTGAATTTCATTTGACTTAACATGACCGAATTTGAATAGCATCAACTGAGATGAACCTTTTACTTTGGGGTTTACTGATTAGACTGATAGATCTTTATAGAAATGGCTTGTTTATACTATTAGGAAAAAGCAAAAAGTTGTGATTTGATATTAATGCCTTATTTTACTGTAATAGAGAGAGTTGGAAGTCAATGCTCCTTTTACTTTTTTCACCTCTTTCCTCACCTCTCCTTCCCCTTTCCTTCCCCTCTGCTTTTATATTTACTTTGTATTTTATATTTTATATTACTCTATAACTCAGTAAAAATGTTATTTAATCATTGAGGCATTCATATAACCTCCATCTAAGACTGGTTCACGTATGCATTCTCCAATACAAACCATTGATTGTAAGAGAAGGACAGGAGAGAAGTCAAGAGAGAACTCAGTCTGGAATCATTATGTGTCCACAAGGGCTCCATGTCCATCACCACCCTGAATTCTATTAACTCTGATCTAGTGCCAGTTTTGACTATATTCTTGTGTAAAGGCATGAACAATAAATTGGCTTAACTGGAACTTAATGTGTGGTCCTGATTCTGCATACTGTTACTTATTTTGAGCTTCATTCTTGACAGTTGGTAGCTCAACATCTGAATGTCTGTTGAGATTCTCAGTCATCCAGGTCATGGTTGCCCCAAGGGTGCTTTTTCAAAAGACAGCAGGACTTTGTTTTTCCTTGAAGACATTTCACTTCTCATCCAAGAAGCTTCTTCAGTTTTTCAAACACAATTCCAAAGTGCAGGTTTTCAGCCAAATTTACCTTACCATGGCTTATTGAATAAATATAGCATGTGATGTTGTAAACCATGTTTTTTACAAATCACAGTGGATGTACATTAAATAATGTACATCAGGGGTGTCAAACTCAAGGCCTGCAGGCTGGATCCATGCGCAGCCTCCCCAAGCTGCATTTTCACTGGCAGAGGGCTAGAAAAACAAAATGAAAAAAATAAAATAAAAGGAGAAATGTTTCCCTTTTGTATTTGAGCATGCCAGAAGAGACAGGAAAGGAGAAAGGGAAAGAGGAAAGACAAAGAAAAAGAAGGAAAGATGTGAAGAGGGCAAGAACAAAAAAGAAGGAAAAAGGGGAAGGAAAAGGAAAGGAGAATGAAGAGGGAAGGGAAAAGAAGAAAAGGAAGGAAGGAAGGAAGGAAGGAAGGAAGGAAGGAAGGAAGGAAGGAAGGAAGGAAGGAAGGAAGGAAGGAAGATAGATTATAATGAGATGGAGGGAGAGTTTCAGGGAAGTCCTGCCTTGGCACTTGGCCACCATAGGTGCACCAATATGAGTGATTTCAAGCTGGCCACATCCACCATGGTCATGCCCAGCCACTCCCTGGCCATTGCCTCCAGCCAGGGTTGGTCAAACACAACCCTGATGTGATTTGATGTGATGTGATTTGAGAGAGAACAAATCCTGTGGGTATTTCATTCCTTTGGAGAACTTCATCCTTTGAAGATTATTCCAAAATCAGCTGGAAGATTATTTGGAAGATTATTCCAAAATCAGCTCTTTAAAACTCTGTAACCTAAACAAATGAGTAAAAATAATTTTCTTAAACAAATGAGTAAAAATAATTTTAGAGACCAAAAGGCCACCTTGTTGTCATCGGAGGGTCCTCTGAGAAATGGTCTCAGTGTGTCTTTTGCTTTAGTTTCTTTAGATTCTAAACCTTAGCCGAAAGAGATGTTCTCTGCTTTTTGGTGCCTCTGCTTCACTTAAATTGGCTTACATAGATTGAAAGGGCTGCCTCTGAAAGAAGCTACGGCATTAGTAAAATGCAATGCGGCAGTCATCACAAATAAAAACCCCATCTTGAAAGCACAATGGATCCATCCTGAAAGATAAAAGAATCTTCAGAAGTAAAGTATATCCTCAGCTGAGGAGATCTTTCTAATCATAAGCAATAGTGTGTCCACAAGAACTAAGATAAAAAATATATACACCTCCTGGTTTTAGGCAGTGGATATGCTGGAGTAAGAAGGAATAGAATAGAATAGAATAGAATAGAATAGAATAGAATAGAATAGAATAGAATAGAATAGAATTTTTTATTGGCCAAGTGTGATTGGACACACAAGGAATTTGTTTTGGTGCAAATGCTCTCAGTGTACATAAAAGAAAAGAGACATTCATCAAGAGTCAAGAATAATCAGGTACAACACTTAATAATAGTCATAGTGTACAATAAGCAATCAAATCCAGTCAATAAAAATTATTAGGATACAAGAACAAGGTTACAGTCATACAGTCATAAGTGGCAGGAGGAGATGGGTGAAAGGAAGGATGGGAGGATTAATAGTACTAGTAATAGCAGTGCAGACTTTGTAAATAGTTTGACAGTGTTGAGGAAATATTTGTTTAACAGATTGATGGCATTCGGGGGGGGGGGACTCCCCTTGTGTCTAGTTGTTCCAGTGTGCAGTGCTCTATAGCGTCGTTTTGAGGGTGGGAGTTGAACCAGTTTATGTCCGGGATGTGAGAGGTCTGTCAATATTTTCACAGCCCTCTTTTTGGCTTGTGTTGCATACAGATCCTCAATTGAAGGCAGGTGGGTAGTAACTGTTTTTTCTGCAGTCCTAATTCCTCTCTGGAGTCTGTGTCTGTCCTGTTGGGTTGCAGAACCAAACCAGACAGTTATAGAGGTGCAGATGACAGACTCCATGATTCCTCTGTAGAACTGGATCAGCAGCTCCTTTTGGGCAGTTTGAGCTTCCTGAGTTGGTGCAAAAAGAACATTCTTTGTTGTGCTTTTTTGATGACATTTTTGATTTAAAACAAAGCCACTGTATCAGATTATATCTACAACCATCAATAATTATACCAGAGCCAGCGATGATACATTTATATTTTTATCAATGAATGTTTTTATGTATAGGTAGTCCTTGACTTACAATAGTTCATTGGGTGGCCGTTCAAAATTACAACAGCATTGAAAGAAGTGACTTATGACCGTTTTTCACACTTACAACCGTTGCAGCATTGCCTTTGGTCACATGATCAAAATTCAGACGCTTGACAACCGACTCATACTTATGATGCTTGAAGTGTCCTGGGGTCATCAGATTCCCTTTTATGACTTTCTGACAAGCAATTGGGAAGTTAGATTCACTTAACAACGTGAAGCTGCTAATTTAACAACTGCGGGTATTCACTTAAGAACTGCAGCAAAAAAAGGCCATAAAATGGGGCAAAACTCAGTTAACAGATGTCTGACTTAGCCACAGAAAGTTTGGGGCTCACTTGAGGTTGTAAGTTGAGGCGAACCTGCATTGACTTAACACTAATACTGGTGTTAAGAAGAATCTGCAAGTATGGTAAGAAATTGGATTCATAGCATCATACATCATCAGGAAAGAAGGAGCCATTAAAGATAACTCCTTCCTAGTTGATGGAGATAAAATTGAAAATCTTCCAAGAAAATCTATCTCCCCGTTGTTTAAAGACATCTTCTATAGGCCATTGATGCACCTACTGAGCCCATTATCTCATCCCAACCTTAGCCTTGAATCTGCCTTCCCGTATCCAAAGCCCAATGTTCTGTGCCTTCATCAGAATGGAACTTCTTTTAGCTAATATCTGTTCAAATTTTCAAAGAAGGTTGTCCCCACTCAGCCTTCTAATCCCAGGGCTAAACATATCCTGTTCCCTTAATATCTTTTTGTAGAACTTAATTTCCAATCCCTTGATCATCTTTGCCCCTCCTCCTCCTCCTCCTCCATTTTCTTTCTAACACCCCCCCTCCCCAGCAGTGGGATCTTACCTGTTCCACTACCGGTCTGGTAATCGTGTGTGCCTGCACACAGCTTTTCCCAAACCAGCTGAGGTTGGCAGTGCCAATCAGCTGAGAGGATAAAGAAGAGAAGAACGCAGGGGCAAGTGGGAGGGCCGATCTGCACTTTTCTTTCTTCTCTCAGCTGATTGTGGGAGTCTTTTCTTCCTCCTCTCAGCTGATCGTCAGAGGCTTTTTTTTTTTTTTTACTACAGGTTCGGTTGAACTGGGCCGAACTGGTAGAATACAACCACTGCCCCTCCCCCACAGAAAGTATAGTGTCCAGAGATGGACATAATACTCAGACTAGAATGAAAATATCACAATTCATAATTGGAATGTTCATGCTTTAAGCCATTCTGATTTTGTCTCTTGGCTAAAATGCATATTTTATAGAGAATACACACACACACACACACACACACACACACACACACACACACATACACATACACATACACATACACATACACATACACATACACATACACATACACATACACATATATATATATATATATATATATATATATATATATATATATATATGAATGCAGTTCAGCTTCCTTCAGGTATTATCCCACGTCATTGTAGTGCTTTTAAAGTTGTAGCAACGTTTCAGCAGAATCTCATCTGCCATCATCAGGCTTCTGTATGGAATTTGTATGTGGATCAGGGTCTCACAGCCGTTGGTTTTCAATTTGAGGCTAGCCTATTGTTGTGCCAGGATGTTTTTTTTCTACATCCTGATTGGTTGGGAGTCTTGGTCTGTGTTTATTGGACTTGGAGTTTGTTTGATTGGTGTTTCTGGTTTCTTCTGTCTGTTTTGTGGCTTTGATTGGCTGGCAACACTCTGTTCCTGTGTTGGAGGCTTTCAGTGCAGCTTGGCTTTGCATGAAAGGACGGCTATTATCTATTAGGAAGCTAGGTTTCATCTGGGTGCCTGGTTGGGGTGAGTTTGAGCTGGAGATATCAGAGGGAGTCTGGCTGTGCCCAGGTGTTTGCTTGGCTTGTGGTGTGGAGATCTTTCTATCCAAAGCCACAAAACAGACAGAAGAAACCAGAAACACCAATCAAACAAACTCTAAGTCCAATAAACACAGACCAAGACTCCCAACCAATCAGGATGTAGAAAAAAACATCCTGGCACAACAATAGGCTAGCCTCAAATTGAAAACCAATGGCTGTGAGACCCTGACCCACATACAAACTCAATACAGAAGCCTGATGATGGCAGATGAGATTCTGCTGAAACGTTGCTACAACTTTAAAAGCACTACAATGACGTGGGATAATACCCGAAGGAAGCTGAACAGCACACATGTAAGTACCCGCGAAAACTTAAAAACACACAAACACACACACACACACACACACACATATATATGTGTGTGTGTGTGTGTGTATTAATATATACATATTTAGAACATATTTATAGAAAATAAATATACTCAATGTCAATGTCCTTTTTGAGAAAAATATGAGAATATAAAGAACATATTTATGAATGAAATAACACAGCAAAAAAAAAAAAAATCCAACCCTGATCCTGAAAATAAACTGGTCTATCCATTTCTTGCAGAAACATGCAATTGTGACACCCCCACACATATGCTGAGTCCAGTGGACAGGTCATCTCAACAAGATGCTATAGATGATGTAGGACCAGAAGCTGAAGTAGTTATTTCTTACTGGAACCCATACAGAAATTCTGAGAGTTGAAGTCTTAAATCAAAGTTGAGAAACACTGATCTATCATCTCTGTTCAACCATCTCTGTCTGCCTGTCTGCCTGTCATCTATCCATCATGTATGATCTATTTATCTATCTACCCGTCCATCCATTTATCATCTATCATTTGTCTAAATCTACCATCTACTTACCTACGTACCTACCTATCATCTATCATCAACCTATCATGTATCTATCTATCTATCTATTTATCTATCTATGTTTTATCTATCATCCATCCATTACTGTCGTTATATCTATATCATCTATATCTGTATTCTGTATTGTTATCAAATGAACACAACATTTGATCATGGAACAAAGAGGTGTAATTATTAACAGCCAATGGAGCCAAATTTAAGGGTAGGGTTAGCATAAAAATTTCTGCAGGAATTTCACAGTTAGATCATCTTGGTGGCTGACGGGCATCTGCCACTGAAATTTATCCCAGAGTTAAGTGTGATAACATAAGATCCAAGTCCAGCTGACTGTTTGGACAAATGCCTACCTCTTGACCTTGTCTATGGGATTAACCATAGAAGGAAGCTCCAATGTCCTCCATGATCCTGTCCATCCATCTTCCACATTGCCTTCTCCTTCTTTTTCTCTTAAACTTTGCAGGGAACTCTTCTACTCCATTTATTTGCCTACTGTTCAATGAAGAAGAGCTGGGTCCGGTATTCTCAGAAAGGTTATGGATACTGCTTTTGCATGCCAAATGCTTGCAGTCATCTTGGGCTACAGTATATCACAATCATTTTCTCCAGATGTAGCTCTGATCCATTTCGAATGAACTCCTGGACAAATTAAATGAGAATTCTTGGGTTTCTGCCAGACCCCAGTACCTCATTCAGCAAGATTCTTCATGGGCTAAGCTGCAGAACAATTAAACAGAGACATTTGGAATTAAAAAGTCTTTTAATTCCTTTTTAAAAAAAAAAAAAAAAAACACTATCTTAAGCAAAGGGACATGCTGGCTCAGTGGCTAAGACGCTGATCTTCTCTATCAGAAAGGTCAGTTCGGTGGTTCGAATTCCAAGCACCGCCTAACGGAATGAGCTCCCATTACTTGTCCCAGCTTCTGCCAACCTAGCAGTTCAAAAGCATTTAAAAAAATGCAAGTAGAAAAAAATGGATCATTTTGGTGGGAAGGTAACAGCATTCCGTGTGCCTTTGGCATTTAGTCTAGAGGTGGTCTTCAGTAGGTTCTGACCAGTTCTGGAGAACTGGTAGCAGAAATTTTGAATAGTTCGGAGAACCAGCCAATCCCACCTCTGACTGGCCCTGCCAACCCCATCTCTTCTCTGCCTCCCATTGAGTCCCAGCTGATCAGCTGGGTCTCCTTTGGTTGCCCTGCCCAAGAGAACAAAGCTGGAAAGCAGGTCAGTGGGTTGGGGAGGGAATGGGATTTTGCAGTAACCTTTCTCTAGGAGTGGAGATGGAATGGAGGTTTTACATTATTGTTCCCCTGCCATGCCCACCAAGCCACTTATACCAAGTCATGCCCACCAAGCCATGCCCACAGAACCGATAGGAAAAAAAATTGAATCCCACCACTGCCTTGCACCACCACCTCTACAAAGGCAGGAAGCTTTAGTGAAGGAGTGCTACAAAATTATGAGAAACCCCCATCTTTCTGTGCACACTGCTCTTCCTCATCAATCAATTGGCAGGCTTAAATCCAGGAAACCCACTCTGGCACTCTCTGAACAGCTGAACAACAACATCAATACACAATGGAAAGCCCAATGATCTGATTTTTTTTTCAATATAGACCATCCTGTCTTTGAATGACTGGGTGGACTGGACATTAACATTTGAACCACTATAAGTCCATGGATTTGCCATGCCCTAAATAAATAAATGAGATGAGGACTATGTAAGATAGATGCTCTGGAAGGAGCCCACGGAGAATGACACTGCTTCTGTCCTGTGGTTTCTGAAGCCCCATGGACTCAAATCCTTTATGGAGGTCCTGGTTTTACTTCCTTTCCAAGGAGCCTTGTGCACTGGAGTCTCACCTGGGCATGCATGAAAGTCCCATAAACACAGTCCCAACAGAAGTCAAAAAGAGATATTTTTGCCAGCAGTGGCCGACTTCCCCTTTCGTCAGTGCCTGGCACTCCCACTGCCTTGACTGCTTGTCCTCCTCTTTGCCCTCTCTGCTCCGTTGCAATTGTCCTGGATTTTTTTCCCTCTCTGCAACGGCTGTCCAAGCCAGCTGCACCCACTACATCTTCAGCAGTGGACCGAGGAAGGTATTAATCATATTTTTGAGGAGGACACTTGGCTATTTATCTCCCTGACATCTCCAGCATTTGGGAACCTGGTGCTACACACAGCCCATTGACTAGTAATATTACACATTACCTTGCTCCATTGCCTCTCCCTGCCCTCTTCATTGAGTGGCTGTTCAACGGTGGAGTTCTGTTTGTTCAATCAGACATAATTTATACCTTTTTCCATTCTTCCCTGAGAGCTCTTGTTAATTCCAACTTTAAGCTGGGTACTCGCCATAACATTTGCAGCTTTGACCTAACAATATTGGGCAGAGCTAAACAAAAATCTCTCTTTGTTTCGTGGTGTGTGTTTATGTGTGTGTGTGAGAGAGAAAGAGAAATTGTGGGTTTATTCTGCTAAGAGAAACAGAAACAAGACAGAATAATTTATTTGATTTATTTATACATTTTATTGTCCACCTATTTTACCACATGATTACTCTGGGTAGCTTACACTCATAAAGATGTATCTATGAAACATAAATAAATTAAAACCAAATATTAAAAAAATAATAGGGTGGGAGCAGAGTGAAGGGAGGTGGGATTTGTTCTTCAACACCCTCCACTGCACTGTTCCTTCATTGGAGCCCCAAGCCAATGGGCAAAGTCACATTTTTAGGTCCTTATGAAAGGATAGGAGGGTTGGGGACAACCTTACATCCAGGCAAGACGTTCCGGAGGAGAACCAGGAGCAACAACAATTTATGAATGCATGCAGAAGTGATGTCGGCTAAGAATAGAATGGAATGGAAATAACATAAACTTATATACCACTTCACAATGCCTTACAGCCAGTTTACAGAGTCAGCCTCTTGCCCCAACAATCTGGATCCTCATTTTACCGACCTCAGAAGGATGGAAGGTTGAGTCTACCTTGAGCTAGTGGGAATCGAACTGCTAAACTGCTGGTAGACAGCAGTTGGCAGAAATAGCCTAAAGTACTGAATTCTAATTACTGCACCACCACAGCTCTTTAAATTAGATTAGACTAAACTAGAATAGAATAGAATTATGAATGAATGGCGTGGCATAGAATAGAATAGAATAGAATAGAATAGAATAGAATAGAATAGAATAGAATAGAATAGAATAGAATAGAATAATAGAGTAAACAGAACAGAATAGAACTGAACTGAACATTCTTTATTAGCCAAGTGTGATTGGACACACAAGGAATTTGTCTTTGATGCAAAGAAGAGAGTAATTTTTCTTTCTCTATGCTCGAGAGTTGTTCCCATGCTTGCAGGTGAATTACCAAAAGGTCTTGTCCTCTTCTAGAGAAAGGAGAACCCACAAATGCTTAGAAATAAAGAACACCAGATCAGCACAACTAGATAAACCTGGCTAAATAAAAGGGACAATCTAGTTCAGTTTTCTGGGGTGGACTAGCTAACCATGCCAGTTAAATCTCATGAGTTACCACCTGATAGTCAAAACCATTAGATAGGAGAACAAAATATGTTGTAAATGTTTCCCAGAAAAGTTTTCAAGATTCTGACATATAGATGATGATATCAGTTAGATTGGAAGGCAGTAACTATCAGTTGCAATGTATGAAGGAAGGTGCGGAAAGCAAAGTGAAAACTGAGCTAGGGTGGAACCTGAGTCTGATCTGGAGTTGGAATGGACCAGCCAAGATCTTTTTTGTATCAGAACCTACAAAATGAAATCTCTACTACACTACTCCAACAAATCAGAAAATAGCTGTGTCAGAGACATGCCTCTGCAACTTACATACTAATCTTAAGGCCCTGTCCCACTGGCCGACGGACGCAAAACGTATGCATAAAGGACACAGCGGATAAGCAAAATTTCGGGGGTGGCTCCATCCATTGTCATCCGCTCCAAAAAGTGGCGAAAATTTGCATAAACAGAACAGAAAAGAACGGAAAAGAACGGACGTGGGTAGGATGTAGCGGGGATGTTAAACGGATGTTCATAGAAAGCCTAGAGGATGTATATTGGATGCAAACCATTCACTGCGCATCCTTTCTATTTCCGTGCTACTAATGATATATAGACGTTTCGTGTACCTTTCGTTTCCTCCCTCTTTCCGTTTTCAGCTGCAGCGGATGTGAGTTGCGAGGATGCCCAGAGGATGCAGAGAGGATACAGCGGACGTTTAACGGATGATAACGGACATAGAACGTTTGTTGCTCGGATGTCGCAGATTTATATCGTACATGGCGGAAAGTTCATCCACTCAAAAAGTTTTGTGCAGCTCAAAACTTCTTGTGCGGATGAAATCGCAGTGGACGGATGCTCGACAGAGAGAGCATATGAAACATGTATGCAGTGAGTACACAACGGATGCATAGCATTTTCCAATGGATGGCAAGCTTTTTTTAATGTTTTACATACTCTTTGCATCCGTTGGTGCAGTGGGACAGGGGCTTTAGTAAGAAGTCAAAGGATTTCCCATTTAAGAATTTTTATCTTCAAGAAAAACAAGAAAGGTGTCGCAATGAAAAAACAGGCTTCATTTGAGAAGGTTTAATCCAGTATTTCTCAACCATGGTTACTTTAGGGTGGGTGGATTTCAACTCCCAATCTGAAAGTTGAAATATGCCCATCTTAAAGTAGCTAAGGTTGAAAAACACCAGTTCATTCTTTCTGGAGTTGTCCAAGGTCCTACATTTTCCTCTATGTGCTGCCTTCTCTATCACCCTGATATCCCCACCTCTCAGCAGCTTTTGAACTCTGCTCTTATAATGATGCAGAGAGCCAGGATGAGATGTTGTTCCTATCAAATAATTGGTATAATTTTTATTTACTTATTACATGTTTATTCCACCCATCTTTTTTGTAAGGTAATTCTAAGCAGCTTATAGTTTATCAAACAAATGGGAAAAATTATTAAGATTAATAGATTAAAATTTAAAAAAAACAAAGCAAAGAGATGGATGGCACGGGGATGTTAACATGACTGCTACTTGAATTCTTTGCCCTCACTTATGTCTGCATCAGAAAAATAACTAGAAAGTTCCTCCTTCTCCAACAAGAAAGAAAGAAAGAAAGAAAGAAAGAAAGAAAGAAAGAAAGAAAG
>BLBF01000077.1:4130352-4150302 GCA_015471245.1 Laticauda colubrina | reverse complement strand
AAGAAAGAAAGAAAGAAAGAAAGAAAGAAAGAAAGAAAGAAAGAAAGAAAGAAAGAAAGAAAGAAAGAAAGACAGACAGAAAGGAGGGAGGAAAAGAAAGGAAGGAAAGAGAGAGAGAGGAAGGTAAAAAGGAGGAAAGATAGAAAGAAAGAAGGAAGAAAGGGAAATGAAAAGAGGGAGGGAGGAAAAGAAAGAAAGAAAGAAAGAGGGAAGGAGGGAGGGCGGGAAAGAAAGAAAAAAGAGAAAAGGCAGAAAGGCAGATAGAAAGAAGGAAGGAAAGAGGGCAAGAAGGGAAAGGAAAGAAGGGAAGGAGGAAAAGAAAGAGGGAGGGAGAGAAAGAAAAAAAGAAAGAGAGAGAAAGAAGGAAAGAAAGAAACAAAGAAAGAAAGAAAGAAGGAAAGAAAGAAAGAAAGAAAGAAAGAAAGAGGGAAGGAGGGAGGGAGGGAAAGAAAGAAAAAAAGAGAAAAGGCAGAAAGGCAGACAGAAAGAAGGAAGGAAGGAAAGAAAAAAAGAAGGAAAAGGAAAGAAGGGAAGGAGGAAAAAAAGAAAGAGGGAGGGAGAGAGAGAAAGAAAGAAAGAAAAAGAAAGAGAGAGAGAGAAGGAAAGAAAGAAAAAAAGAGAGCAAGCAAGCAAGCAAGCTTGGTCTTAAAAGGCCACTGCTTGGATAAAAAGTGGATGCAGCCCAGGTTTAATAAAATTTGTTCGAGCTTATAGCTATGTGCTTCCAATAACTTTCAGTCAAGAATAATTTTGCAGTATGCAGCAGTAGCCCAGAATCTGTTTGAAGAAGATGTCATCCAACAGAGCAGACAGCTTCTAAGAATTCCTGCATGATGACTGGCCCAATTTACTTCTCCACACATCAGATCCTTCAAATAAAATAGCAAGTGGAAAAAAGAGGAGGAGGGAACCTGTTTACAAAGATTCATGTTTTTTTTTTTTTTGCTCCAGTCTTTCTGAATTACCACTGACATGCTGAAATATTGCATGTGGTCATCTGATAATTTATTTCCCAGTCTGTATGGTATGGAATTGGGCCAGAAGTATAATATTTCTCACAGGCTGAAAGATACGTGAGCATCTCCTGGCTTGCCTTAAAAGCACACTGATCTTTTTATTATCTTTATTATTAGAAAGAAGGCCTTAACATATGTGAATCCTTTCAGACAGAACATACCTTTGAAGTCAAGGGCCATCATCTGGAACCCTTTTAATCAAAACCATGAAATAATGCTTTGCCTACCAAGGGATGGCCAATTTCTGAACATTAAAAAAACACATTTGTTGAGTAACAACTCTAAGAAAGGGGGTTGTATCCATAAATTTTCTCAAGTGTGTCTGCAATATGTAACTTAGCTCACAAGCACAGTTTCTGTTAGAGTAATGGGTAGGGTGGGGGAAAGCTGTCTTCCGGTACTTGAAGAGCTGTCAAAGAGGAGAGTGGGAGTTGACATATTCTCCAGAACACCTGAAGGCAGGACAAGAAGTAACATGAGGAAATTAACCAAGGAGAGAAGCAACCAAGAACTAAGGAGAAATTTTCTGTCAGTGAAAACGATTAATTTGTACAATGGCTTGCCTTCCGAAATTGTGGACACTCCATCACTGGAGGTTTTTAAGAAGAGACTGGGCAGCCATTTGTCCAGAATGGTATGGGATCTCCCGCTTGAGCAGGGGTTGGACTAGAAGACCTCCAAGGTCCCTTCCAACTCTGATATTCTGTCATAGAATAACACCACCAGCGTACTCTTCAACCAGCTCTAACAAGATAATCAAGCTAAAAGAACATCAAAGAGATTTTTGAAATGAATTATCCTGCTTTCTAGAACTAAGAGGAAAAAATAGGAGCAATTGAAATTGCAAGTCAATTTTCAGCTTGGCTTCCCTAGGCCAAAAACATGCTGGGACGGAAGAAAGTATTTTAAGTTTAAATATATTGTCAAGTCAAAGTAGAGAAGAAGAAAAAAAACCTTAATCAATTCTTTCCTTGGCCAAATTCAATGCCCCCCAAACCACTGTTTCTGAAGGGAGATACCAAAAGATTCCCTATTAAACAGAGACCATCTCCACGGGATGAAGGAATATTTGGAACAATGGAAAACATTCTATATTCTCTTCTCTATGCAAAGGCTTGCACTATGGCAATAACTCAGGAATCAGGATAGCATTCAAAAGTACTACACGTTTATTTCATATTACTTGTTTAGACAAGAAAGGGGGCATGATGATTCAGTGGTTAAAGATGCTGAGATTGTCAGCTGAAGAACTGACAGCCTAGATTTGAGACCCGAGTGCCACACAATGGGGCGAGCTCCTGTTTCTTGCTCCAGCTTCTGCTCACCGAGCAGTTCAAACATATGCAAATGCAAGTAGACAAATAAGTACCACTCTGGTGGGAAGGTAAGAATGCCCTCTGCACCTTGGTGTATAGCCATGCTGGCCACATGACCATGGAATTTGTCTTTGGACAACTCTGGCTCCCCCAGCCAAGAAATGGAAATGAGCACCATGCCCTAGAGTCAGACATGATTGACAGGGAAATCTTTACCTTTACCTTTACTTTTTATGCACAGCCAAATCAAATTGGCACCAGATAAGAATTAAAGGACTTAGGTCTCTTAGAGAAAACTAGAGATTCCAAATTGTTGGTGCATTTTACCCCACCCTCTGGCTCAGTTGGGTCATTTCCGAGATCTTGCCAAGAATTATTATCTTTATTGTCTTCTAAATAGCCTAACCATTTATTTTATCTTAAGTTGTTACAATCAATCTGATTTTAGTTCCTTTACTACAACTAAGTATTATTCTATACTTTGTACCGTACACTGTGGTAGGCTCTTCTGGTTCTTAGATATTTTAAAACAATTTCTTAATCCTACCTGCTTTGGCATAGAAGGTAATTAAATCTGAAAATTAAAGCCAAGGGGATATTAAGATTTCTGAACGTTGGAACTAAAAACCAAAAACTTTCTCTTTTTTTGCTATAAGTGGGAAGGGAGAGGCAAAGAATGTATATTAAGATTTTGTTGGAGGAGACGGCTTGGAACTTTTAAGATCAGAGATAACGCAATAAGACTTTTAAAAAATTACTTTGGAACTGTGTAATTAAATTTCACCCCAGGAAAAGATAGTATAAAAAGAAGAAAGTGCTAAATGAAACAGTTTGTGCTGATTTGGATTGCTTTGTGACTTTGGGACTCTTGGAAACTATTTTTTGAAAGACTAAAATCATTTGGGTTGTTTAAAAAATTATATCTTACAATAGCATTATCTGTTGAAGAATTGAAAATAGAATATAAAAAGTTAAAAGAAGAGGAACAAGAAGGCAACGGCTCTTCTGGATCTGTTTTCCACTTCTTAGAAATGGCGATTTCTACCTACCAGGAATTACAACAGCACGAAAGCTGGGATGAAGAAGAAGCCATCTTTAATGGACAAATAATTTTAGTTGAGGAAGAAAAGGGAACGGGACAGAAAATGGAGAAATCAAGATTTAAAAAAACAACCAAGAAAGGGAAAAATAAGGTGAAAAATCGATACAATGTCAGGAAGCAACAGAAAAGAGGAATACAAGAGAGAGGGGAGACCAAGAGGGTGGAGATTGAGAGATGGGGGGACAAAAAGACTAGACTGGATAAGAGAGGAAGGGAAAAAGGGAAGAGAAGTTATAAAGACTTAAAACAAAATGTTAAAAAACACGGGTTTTTTTTAGAGACAAAGAGTAAAATGTAATTAAAGAAGAGATTCTGCAAAAGTGCACAGGATTGTTTTGTAGTATTTGCATTTGAAATGGAGTTAGAAAATTGGAATATTATATGAGTTAACAATATATTAAAGGGAATGTGTAAAATGTCTAATAGAGTTTAATTAGCTATGGAACATTGTTTTTACTATACTATAAGCTTACTATTTTTTTTCTTTTTTTTTAATTACTTTAAAATGTACTATGTAGAATGCACCAAGCAGAATCAGTATGGAAATTATATATTATTTTAAGTGTTAAATCTAGGGGAAAGATAAAAAGTCGTCATACTTCAACCAGTGATTACAGAGAAATTTTGCAGTAAAGAGAAAAGAAAAAATAGATAATTGAAAAAGAACGGACAAAAGATACAAGTAAAATGATTTAAATTGAGATGAAATAAATAAAATAGAATTAAGAGAATGAAAAGAGGGGAGATAACATATAGAAAATGTAGAATGATAAGTGAGATATGAAATAGTATATAAGGTGAGCATGAATTTGATTTATGTCTGTATAAAAAGATGCTAACCCAGGATTAAGCTGCTTTCCAAAAAAAAGTTTTATGTTTTCATGTTTAGTGTCTTGTTTGTTAAGTTAGCTAATTGAGAATTAATAAAATTTTGGAAGAATATTAGAAGAGAATAATGAAATTGTAAACAAGACAGATGAAGGTATAAGTACAATGAATAAAGAGATATAGAAATTTAGGTAAAAGGAGAAGTTGGAAAAAGAATAAATAAGATATGCATTTGTGATAATCTAGAACTATGTTGTATTCAAATAAGATGTTTTATTTGTTTTGTTAAAATTTAATAAGCAGTTTTTAGAAAAGAGATTTTATGTTATTAGGTTTTATGTTTTGTTTGTTTGTGTATTATCTTTAAAAACTAATAAAATTTGTTTTTTTTTTTAAATTTCTTAATCCTAATTAATTATTGTTTTCTGGTTTTATTTCCTGATCAATGACCCAACAAAAACTGATTGATTGATTTTTTTTTTTTTTTACTAATTATAAAGTTTGGGGCTTGAATCCAAAAACTTGATTGATTGATTGATTGATTGATTAAAAAATACTAATGGTAAAGTTTTTGGATTGAATCCACTGGGATCCTGGAATTTTTTTCTGTTATCATTGAACAATGAACATAAGAGAGGAGGGAGACATTGTTCTGAATACTTTCACAGATATCATGTTTGCAGGAAGATGTCAAAAAGGGATATTAGAAATTATTTTCAGAAATGATGTCCAGCGTAAGGCTTCATATGATAACTACCACTATCCAGTTTAATGAGTGGTTTTTCCATTGAAGAAGAAGAAATCTCTAATCCCAAAGCAGCCAATAGAGGGAGTCCATAATCATTAAGAAACATCAGGGGGTTTCTAAAAAATGTATTTATATTTCACGCAATGCTCTGATAGGAAACTAAAACTTTGATTTTACTGTAGAACAATGAAGTGGCTCACAGGTAAATTCCACCAGTTCTTAGTTAAATTTTTTCCTCCTGGTTGTTCCTAAAGAATCCGTGTGCCAAATCAGCTGCTCCCTTTTCTTCCTCAATTTATTTTAACTATCAGAACCACCTGTCAGCCCATTTCAAAATGTCCATTCTCCCCTTTCCTGTCACTTGGTAGTTTTGCATCCTGGTGTTTTCCATAACAGCCTTGGCAGCTGCAATGTACAGTATATTAGCATTCCCCGACAAGGCTCTGTGCCACCCTTGAGTCAATCAAATCTACTCAGCACAAGAAATAAGCAAAGGCATAATGAAGGAGCTCAAGCTGGAATATGGGAGGCTTGGTGTTAATATGAAGGTGGAGGAGAAATTAATATAGGTCCCAGTTTTTAAGAGCCATAGGTCACAAAACTACAGGTTCGCCAATAAATAAAATTGGGAAGTTATTGGCTGAACAGCCGTAGAATAGTCATGAAAACCCCAATTGCGCTCAAGTTTGTTGTTGAAGTAGAAAGTGTGGCAAGCACAAAGGACTAAAGTGAGTTATGAGATGGGAAAGAGAGAAAGCAGCAATGTTTGGAAAAACAGTCAGCAGATCGGGGTGAGTTTTGGAATTAGGGTAATATGTCCACGATTGAATAGAGATGAGATGCAGGAGATGCTACCTCTCAAAAAATCTATAAATATATGCAGTGTGGCTTCTGTGGACAAATCGTGTGATAGGTCCAAGGGACTTGAACCCAAATTGTGTGTGTGTGTTTGTTTTCAATCAGTAGTTTGCAGAAATCCCCCAGAAATATTAAGAGGACTGAAGGCTAAACCATATGCAACAATTAGGTATGTCTAATTTTGTTAATGAGCCAGGGATATGATGGCTCAGTAGCTAAAATGCTGGGATTATTGATCAGAAAGGGCAGCAGTTCTACGGTTCGAATCCCTAGCACCGCCTAAGAGAGTGAGCTCCCGTTACTTGTCCCAGCTTCTGCCAACCTAGCAAGTTCGAAAGCATGTAAAAATGTAAGTAGGAAAATAGGGACCACTTGGGTGGGAAGATAACAGCGTTCCGTGCACTTTCAGCATTGAGTCATGCCAACCACATGACCATGGAAACGTCTTCAGACAGCGCTGGCTCTTTGGCTTTGTAATAGAGATGAACACTACCTTCTAGAGCCAGAAACAACTGGCACATATATGCGAGGGGAACCTTTACCTTTACCTAGCTTAATTTAGTTTAGTTTAGTTATTGTCATTGCACCTTGTACAATGAAATCTTCAGTGCACATCATGACCATGACCATGAAAATAAACACAAACACACATCCTTCACCCTTCACACACTGAACCACACCAATGATACCACACCAACACTGCACTATACAGCAGAATTCAGTTGAGTTACTGCCCTGGGATGGAAGCTGTTTTCCAGCCTAATAAGGGTTAACAGAGAGGCAGCTTCTGTAAGCAACAACACCAGAATGTTTCCTTCCTGCCTTCCTTACAGGATTAGCCCTGTAAAGTTGAAAAAAATAAAAGGAGATTTCTTCTAACAACTGGTTCTCCCAACTGCTTAGAAAATTAATAGGTTCTAGCGAATAGGTGAGAACCGGTAGAATTTCACCCCTGATTACATGACCCAGGACTCTTCAACCGTTGTAAACATCAGTCACTTGCCAAGCATCTGAATTAGGACCACGTGATATTGCATTAATATTGTGCTGTACAGTAGAATTCAAAAGAGGTACTGTCCTGGGGTAGAAGCTGTTTTTCAGCCTATTTGTCCTTGTTTTTATTATTCTGTACCATGTGCCAGGTGGTAATAGTTGAAAAAAAGGGTGCCCAGGATGAGATGGATCTTTGAGAATGTTTTGAAAAGAATAGTAATAGCACTTAGACTTATCTACCACTTACATAGTACTTTACAACCCTCTCTAAGTGGTTTACAGAGTCAGCATATTGCCCCCAACAATCTGAGTCCTTATCGACCTTGGAAAGATGAAAGGCTGAGGCAACCTTGAGCTGGTCAGGATCGAACTTCTGGCAGGGGACAGAGTTAGCTTGCAATGCTGCATTCTAACTACTGTGCCACCACAGCACAGATGGATTAGGGGTGACATGATAGTTGTGTTCCAATATCTGAGAGGCTGCCACAAAAAAGAAGACTCAAGCTATTCTCCAAAGCACCCGAAGGCAAGAGAAGAAGCAATGGATGGAAACTAAACAAAGGAGAGAAGCAATCTGGAATTAAGAAGAAATTTCCTGAAAATGAGAACAGTTAATCAGAAGAACGGCTTGCCTCCAAAAGTTGTGAATGCTCCATCCCTGGCAGTTTTTAAGAAGAAACTGGACACACACTTGTCTGAAATTTTATAGCCATGATGCCACAGGTGTCATGCAGAGCCATTTGTGTGGGCACACAAGCCCCAGCCAAAATTACCAGCACAGCACATGCATGCACCTTCCAGCTGATTTTCAGCCTGTTTGAGGCCATTTTCGCCCTCCTAGAGGCTTGAGGGAAGCCTCTGCAGCCTCAGGAGACTGAAAAACGGGCCTTCCGGAAATACCAGAAGTGCTGTAATGGGCCCATTTTCAACCTCCCGAGGCTTCAGAGGCATCCCTCAAGCCTTTGGGTGGTCAAAAACAGTCTCAAACGGACAGAAAATCAGCTGGGAGGTGTATGCATGTGCAGTGCAGGTAAGGGGGAGGGGCAGGGATATTGCACGCACATGTACTGGGGTGGGGCACATTGCATTGTGTGTGCTGACACACACATGCTTTCGGCACACGACAAAAAAAAGGTTCCCCATCACTGTGGTATAGGATCTCCTGCTTGGTGGGGGGGACTAGAAGATCTCCATGCTCCCTTCCAATTCTGTTATTCTGTTAAGCTTTAAATCAGTAGTTTACAGAAAGCCTCCAGAAATACAACAGTCCCTATCCTCTGGGTATTCGGTCCATGAGCAAACCCTCTCCCCTTTCATTGAGTACAGCCGGCACATGTCTAGAATGCTAAGACAGGAGATAAGTTTTAAATCTCCCCCTCCCCATCATTCAAAGTCTTTCCAAATAGCTCTGTGGGAATGCTGCCAACTCCTTCTGTATTTCTGCAAAAGTCACTTGGAATATTTCCGAACATAGCACCGCACATTTGCCAAGTTATGTGCATTAAAAAAAATCTTTTGATCTTTCAGACTCATAAATATGTAATAAAGTACATGATTGCTCTACTGATCTGTCCTCCATCAATCTTGCATCTCCCTTTTATTGATTCATCAAAATAAGATACGACCAAGGTACAAAAGAGTTAAAGGAGCTATTTATTTTAATGTTTCCTTGGAGGACCACATGTTATTCTGAGTACAAATTATCTATATAATATTTCATGAATGATGTTGAAGCATTAAAACTCACCTCTGCCCTTCACGTTAACACAAAATACTGGCAGAAGTCCATTTCTGCTTTACTTTTAGTCTCTTACTGGGAATACACAAGGGGAGGGTGCCATTGTCCCTTGCTGTATGTATGTTTCAACTGAAAAATGAAGCAAATAACATCAAGTAAACCAGTAATTTCAATGTGCCTTGGGGAAAATGTTCTGTAACGTTGACTATTGGCTTCCAGGGTTCAATGAATCTGATTTAGCTGAAGACAAGACACAAATGAAATAAAGCCAATATTTACCATTATTGTCCAAAGCACCTGAGGTAGGATAAGAAGTAATGGGTGATAGCTCATCAAAGAAAAATCCAACCTGGAATTACAGAGAAATTTTCTGACACTGAGAACAATTAACCAGTGGAACGGCTTGTCTCTAGAAGCTATGGTTGCTCCATCATTGGAGGTTTTCAAGAAGAGACTGGACAGCCATTTGTCCACAATGGTATAAGCTCCCCAGCTCAAGCAGGGTTGGATTAGAAACCTTCAAGGTCCCTTCCAACCCAATGATTCTATATCATCATTCAGTGAAGTCTCACCCAGTTTGTTGACTTTTCATACTGTGTTCCTCTCCTTCTCATGCATTTCTGCACTTGTGACTTACTGTTAAATGCCTTCTGGGATCATCCATCCAACACTGAAACTGTCCTTACAGTCATTTGAGCACAACAATGGAAAGATCCTTTCCTAAAACATTGTTCCAAGATCGTAAAAGTTAGGTGTTGGGTTTCCTCATCCTTCATCCTCAGCTTACATGTTTTCTATATTTTATTTAAACCTATTAACAATGGCCATTCAGATTGTGTTTTGGAAGGATCCATGGTAAATTCTCAATTCCATTTTTATGTCCATCTTCACTCTTTCCATTCTTCCTTTGACTTTAGTTTCTTTTTCAAGGCCATTCATTTTTTTCTTCCATATCCTTCTCCAGGTTTGCCTGCTTCTCTTTAATCCCATTGGATCAGTAAATGTCCATGATGTAGGGTCCAGATATATACAGTGGCACCATGTCAACAGACTTGCTGCACCAATAAATCATCATAAGGTGCCATATTTTAAAGGAGAAATAGCAATGGTTATTTGAAGAATAGAATAACTGGGTTGGAGGGAACTCCTTGCTCAAGCAGGAGACCCTGTACCATTGCAGACAAATGGCTGTCCAGTCTCTTCTTAAAAGCCTCCAGTGATGGAGCACCCACAACTTCTGGAGACTAGATGTCCCACTGATTGTCTTTACTGTTAGGAGGTTTCTCCTTAATACTAGGTTGCTTCTCTTCTTAATTAGTTTCCATCTGTTGCTTCTTTTCTTGCCTTCTAGTACTTTGAAGGTAGAGAAGGAATAGGAAGAACATCTAACTTTCAAGAAATATTTTTTGTACATGAAAAAAGTTGGGAAATGGTTATACAGGTAGTCCTCCATGTACTACACTTCATTTAGCGACTGTTCAAAGTTATAACAGCACTAAAAATATGACTTATGACTATTTCTCTCAGTTATGACCTTTGCAGCATCCCCTTGATCGTGTGATCAAAATTCAGACATTTGGCAACAGGTTCAGATTTATGACCTTTCCTGGGGTCACGTGATCCCCTTTTGAGACCTACTGACAAGCAAAGTCAGTGAGGAAACCAGATTACCTAACAACTAAGTTACTAAGCTATCAACTGCAGCGATTTCACTTAACAACTGTGGCAAGAAAAGCCCTAAAATGGGGCAAAACTAACTTAAAACAAACAACTCATTCAACAACAGAAAGTTTTCACTCAACTGTGATCATAAGTCAAGGACTAGCAGTGTTCCAATATTTGAGGGGCTGCCACAGAGAGGAAGGGTCAAGCTATTTTCCAAGGCACCCGAAGGCCAGGCAAGGAATAATGGATAGAAACTGATTAATAGAAACTGATTCCATTCAACCTGGAAATTAGGAGACATTTTCTGACAGTGAGAACAATAAATCAATGGAGCAGAAGTTGTGGGACCCTCATCACTGGAGGCTTTCAAGAAGAGACTGCACTGTCAGAAAATGTGTAGGGTCTCCTGATCTACAAGATCCCTTCCAAATCTGTTATTGCGTTATGTTGAGACTTTGGAAAGAGTGCAAAGAAGAGCACAAAGAGCTAAAATATATGAAGAATGGTTGCAGGAACTAGACCTGGCTAGTCTAGTGAAGAGAAGGACCAGGGGAGACAGGATAGCATCTTCCAATATTTGAGGGGCTGCCACAGAGTGGAGGAGGGGGTCAAGCTATTTTCCAAGGCACCTGAAGGCCAGACAAGGAATAATGGTTGGAAACTGATCAAGGAGAGATTCAACCTGGAAATAAGGAGAAATTTTCTGACAGTGAGAACAATCAACTAATGAAACAAAAGTTGCATTTGGAAGTTGTGGGAGCTTCATCCCTGGAGGCTTTCAAGAAGAGACTGGACTGCCATCTGTCAGAAATGGTGTAGGGTCTCCTGCTTGGGCAGTGGCTTGGACTAGATGACCTACAAGGTCACTTCCAACTCTGTTAATCTGTATCTGACTACCTGTGCTTTAAAGGAGTGGCAGAGAAAAAGGTTTACATTCTCGAAGTGATGTTGTTGACTCTTGTCTAAATCCGAGAAGAACTGGCCTGAGTATGGGATTTAGTACAAAGGTCTGAAAGAAGTTGAGAAATACATTCAGAGCAGCCAATCTCAAAACTCTCCTCACCCACAGGGTAATAAGTCCTCAAAGCAGATAAAGTGAAATTTAGTTGGTAAGAGGGGAAAATTACACAAGTAATAAACAGAATGAGTTATATATTGTTGGTAGTAAAATCTACATTTCATCTCACAAGGGAGAAATAAGAGAGATCGCTTAAGTGTTTGCTCAGTGGTTCTTATTTTGCAAAGGAAAAAGGAAAGGAGATTTCACATTTCTCCATGCTGCCATAATCTACTGAACTAGAGAGTCATTCACTTTCTTTATGACATATTTACTGCCATCAGTGAACACTGTTCTGTGCCTAGTGGGGCATTTTTTTTCACAATAACTTTATGGCAATGACTCTGGCAAGGAATGTCAACTTCCATTGGGGGGAGGGAATAGATGATTAACTCTCTCAAAGATAGACACAGGATGTCTGAGTACTTACACTTTGGGGATGAGAGGAAAATCATAAAGGGGCAGAGGGGCACTTGTAGATTTGATGGGTCCTCAGTGGTCAACCGGCAGTTTCATTGAGAAGCTTGCTAGTAGGGCATGACCCCTTCCATCAAACTCAAGACTACAACTTTTTCACAGAATAACAGCAGAAGAGGCTTGGAAGGGACCTTGGAGGTCTTCTAGTCAACCCCCTGCTCAAGCAAGAGACCCTATACCCATTTCAGGCAAATGGCTGTCCAGTTTCTTTTTGAAAGCCTCCAGTGATGGAGAACCCACAACTTCTGAAGGCAAGTTATTCCACTGGTTAATTGTTCTTACTGTCAGGAAATTTGTCCTTAACTGAATCTCTCCTTGATTTGTTTCCATCCATTGTTCCTTATCTTGTCTTCTGATGTTTTGGGTTGAGCCCTTCTTCTTTGTAGCAGCCCCTCAAATATTCGAACACTGCTATCTTGTCACCCCTAGACTCTCCTGCTTGTGCCCCAGCTCCTGCCCATCTAGCAGTTCGAAATGCATGCAAATGTGAGTAGATAAACAGGTACCACTTCAGTGGGAAGGTAACAGCATTCCGTGCACCCAGGGGTGGGCTGCTGGGGATTTGCAGGGGTTCGGGAGAGCCCCTAGCTAAGATTCATATTTACATACTTTCGAACTGTTAGGTTGGCAGAAGCTGAGACAAATAATGGGAGCTTATCCGTTACATTGCACTAGGGATTCAAACCACCAAACTGTTGACCTTTCTGATTGACAAGCTCAGTATCTTACTGAGTCATCTCATTCCTTCAATGGAGATTACCCTACTCCTATTTTAAGGTACCTCATACATATTTCTCAGAGCTATTTATACATTAAAAATAAGGATCGGCTAAAGGAAGGGTTACAGCAGGTTCTAAATCTGTAATGCAGCTCTTCATTTGATAAATGTTCTGAACTCTGCAAAAAAAATTAATTTGTCTTTCAAATTAAATCATGCAACACCATGTATGATGGAAAGGAAACTGACATAGATTGGAAATAAACTAACTTCTCCTTCCCTCATCATGATGTGTGTTTGAGTGTCTCTCCAGAAAGAGAGATTGTTGAACCTCAATTTATTAACCTCAATTTAAGAAGAAAAAAGAAGTCTTATTGGTCAGAAATGTGTTTCCTTTTGTTTAAATTGGCCTGTTTAACTCTCTTATTGCACTGATTTTGGCCTGAATGAAGAGTGAGGAGAAGAGGAAAAAGCACAGCTTTGACTAGTAAAGTGAAGTAGCTACTACTATTCTTAGGTACTTCCATATCAACGCTCCTGGTAGGAAGAAATACAAGGGCATCCTGCTCCCCACAGAATCAATAAATCCTGCTGCCAATTTTCTAGAGGGAACTAAATTACAGAAATTATAGAAAAAGACAGCAATTGTTTAAAATGAAAGAGATAAGTAAAGTTTTCAAGCTTCCTTGCAAGACTGCTCATGAAGAAGAGGAGGAGGAGGAAGAAGAAGAGGAAGAAGAAGAGGATATATGTTTCATCACTTAAATCTTTCAAAAAAGATTTTATTTTTTGAGGGAGAGAAAACACTTGAAGGCATCTTCTCCAAGATGTGATCCACTCTGCATGGATGTAAACAATGTAACAGAATAACAGAGTTGGAATAACTTGGAATTCTTCCAGTTCAACTCCTTGCTCAAGCAAGAGACATTACACCATGTCAGATAAATGGCTGTCCGATCTTTAAAAACCTCCAATGATGGAGCACCTACAATTTCTGAAGGCAAGCTGTTCCACTGATGAACTGTCAAGAAATTTCTGCTTAGTTCCAGGTTGCGTCTCTCCTTGGTTGGTTTCACCCATTGCTTCTTGTCCTGCCTTCAGGTGCTCTGGAGAATAGCTTGACCTCCTCTTCCTTTGTGACAGCCACTCAAATATTCGAAAATTGCTCTTATTTATCCCTAATCCTTCTTTTCATCAGACTAAACTTGGCCAGCCCTTAGTTTAATAGACCATCAGATGTCTTTGGTTAAAGCTGGAATCATCATCATTTTTAAACAATGCCATAATCCATTGCAGGGTGCACTCTGGGCAAAAGAATGGAGCTAGCAGAGTGTTTTAATGGCCGGATGTCCTTCCTGTCACCAATGTGGAGTTTTGTTCAGCAGATACATTCTCATTGTGCCCAGAAAGAAAAATATCTGCCTCTACCTAGGATCAAACTCACAGCCTCCTGATTGTGAGGCGAGACCTCCACTGCACCACTCTTGGTTAAAGTTGGAATGCTTTGGCTAAATCAGTATATAGTGTGCATTTCTCTCATTTGAAACCTCAAAGATGAGAGGAAGATCCTACAGGTAGACCCACAAATTGGATCATCGATGTTGTTGGCTGCACTATACATTGAGCAATTGTTCCAGTCTTGACTTCCCCTAAATTCCCCTTCCTAACCAACCACTTCATTAATCAGCAAGTGCTAATTGCTTTTTTCTTGTATTTCACTTTCTTGAAGAACAGAAGTCCCGTGAGAGGAAGAAAAGTGAGAAGAGGCAAATTTAGAGAACAGTTCCCAATGGATACTACTCTCTTTTGCAGGAAGGGGAAATATTTGATACATAGCAAGGCAGATTTAGGCATAACGTCGATTATTTCCAGTATACTTCTGTTCCTGTTTATGGCAACCATTAAAAAAAAACCCCTAAAGCTTGGGTTTCTAATAATAATAAATGGGCTAGTGGTTAAGACATCAGGCTACCAACTGGGAGACAGTGACAGTCCTGTCCTAAGTATGACAGCCATTTAGGTAACTTTAGTCCAATCACAAGGAGAGCGTAACTTCTAGTTCTGCCATAGACATGAAAGCTGGCACGATCATTTTGAGGCAATCCCCTGGATTCTGAATTCAGGACTCTGAATTATGCCTTAGACATAAAAATTGACTGCATAGCTTTGGGCCAATCATCAGGAGCCTCTGAATTCTAGTCCTGCTGTCAGGTGAGGCTCCATGCAAAACCCGAGAAAGAAAACCTTAGACTCCATTATGATAGAGAAAAGGACTTTTACTGAAAATTAAAGTGATAGCATCAGAAGAATACAAGATCTGAGGCAACAAGTGCGAAAATCTCATATAGAAAGTTATCCCATGTTCCCACCCCCAAGAGTTCACAGTGGCCATCCAATCTGAGATGTACATAATGTCATGTGGGGCATCTTCAGGTGGTGTTTCACACAAGATGGCTGACCTTGGCTTAGACAGATAAGAGGCTACATCTGCACAGTAAGCAAGTAAGCATAGTCATGAAAACATCCCAACTTTTACATTTCACCAACTCAAACCTCCAACACTCTTCCCCCCACAAAGCCCAATGAATCTTCCTTCCCCTCCTTTTCTATGGCAGCCGGAAAGACAAGCAGAAGAAGGATTCTTGGAGGCTGATACCCCTTAGACATAAAAGCTGGCTGGGTGACTTTGAGCCAATCACTAAGAGACTTTGAATTCTAGTCCTAACTTAGGTATGAAAGTCAATTATGTGACTTTGGGCCAGTCATTCTCTCTCAGTCCAACCCACCTCACAGGGTTGTTGTTCAATGAAAAATAAGAAGAGAAAGAAGTATTTAGGTTCGCCACTTTGCGTTGTTTTGTTAAAGAACAAAGGAAGGAAATAATGTTCATTGGCATTCCTTTCCAAAGATGACCCTAAAATTTCAGCTAGCAAGACAGAATCAGAGGTGGTACCCAGCAGGTTCTGACCAGTTCTGGAGAACTGGTAGCAGTTTTGAGTAATTCGGAGAACTGGCCAGTGCCACCTCTGACTGGCCCCACCGACATCTCTTCTCTGCCTCCCATCGAGTCCCAGCTGATCGGCTGGGTCTTCTTTGGTTGCCCTGCACAGGAGAAAGGAGCTGGAAAGCAGGTTAGGGGGGTGGGGAGGGAATGGGGATTTTGCAATTACCTTCCCCTGTCACTCCCATCAAGCCACCCCCACCTAGCCATGCCCACCAAGCCGTGCCCACAGAACTGGTAGTAAAAAAGATTGAATCCCACCGCCACCATCAACATATTAGAACTCTTTGAATCAGCATCATCTCAGCAATGGATTGTCCCATTCATGGCAGGGGAAATAGAAAAGTCAAAAACTACAAGCCAAAGGATGGAAACCTCAGTCCTTTTTCTGTGGATAATTAATGCAAAAAAAAAGAAAGAAAAAGAAAGGTCAATCAATCACATGGGGGCAGCTACTGATCAGATTTTCTTAATTCCCCTTACAGACCAATCCAGAATTTCAGGGAAAATAAGTGAAAAAGTATGAGAATTGCATCAATGATCACAGTAAGAATGTCTTTAGGAATTTAACCATTATTCGTTCAATCGTCGTAACCGTTTCAGGAGTTTGCCTTGTATTTTCAAGCTATCTGGCACAATTTTAGCTTACACACATCCACGGTCAGTTGAAAGAGCAGAGAATAAAAATTATCCTACTCTTGTGTTGGTCTCTGCTGGAAGTTAAATTTGCAAAGGCCATAATTCTCAGAGATGCCTAGGAAGCCCCGGTGAGGGGAAATATTTGCTCATGTAACCTGTTTGCTCATGTAACCTGTTTGCTTTCACCAAAATGCATTGATTTAGAGATTCATCATCATTCTGTTTTGCCCTTCACTGTGAAGCTTCCTCCATCCTCTTGTAAGGTAGTCCTTGAGTTATGACCACCATTGACACACCCCCCAACACTTCGGTGGCTAAGTGAGAAATTTGTTAAGTATGTTTTGCTACATTTTATCACTTTACCACCTCTTACAATACTAGACAACACGTAGAGACCTTCAAATTTCTAGGTTCTACTGTATCACATGATGTAAAATGGACACCTAAAATCAAAAACGTCATCAAAAAAGCACAACAAAGATTGTTCTTTCTGTGCCAACTCAGAAAGCTCAAACTGCCCAAGGAGCTGCTGATCCAGTTCTACAGAGGAATTACCGAGTCTGTCATCTGCACCTCTGTAACTGTCTGGTTTGGCTCTGCAACCCAACAGGACAGACACAGACTCCAGAGGATAATTAGGACTGCAAGAAAAACAATTACTACCCACCTGCCTTCCATCGAGGACCTGTATACTGCACGAGTCAAAAAGAGGGCTGTGAAAATATCTACAGACCCCTCACATCCTGGACATAAACTGATTCAACTCCTTCCCTCAAAACGACGCTATAGAGCATTGCACACCAGAACAATGAGACACAAGGACAGTTTTTCCCCAAACATCATCACTCTGCTAAACAAATAATTCCCTCAACACTGTCCAACTATTTACAAAGTCTGCACTACTACCACTATTTATCTTCTCATCGCTCCTTACCAACCATCACTTCCCACTTGTGACATATGACTGTAACCTTGTCCCTTGTATCCTAACAATTTATATTGACTGTTTCCTAGTGTGATTCGATTGCTTATTATACCCTATGACTATTATTAAGTGTTGAACCTTATGATGCTTGATGAAGGTATCTTTTCTTTTATGTACACCGAAAGCATTTGCACCAAGACAAATTCCTTGTGTGTTCAACCACACATGGCCAATAAAGAATTCAATTCAAATCTAATCTAATATAATCTATTATTCTATTCCATTTCTCATTCCAATATTCTATTCTATTCTATTCTATTCCATTCCTCATTCCAATATTCTATTCTATTTTCTTCCCAGGTTGGTTAAGGAAATCCCTGCAGTAGTCAAGTTAGTAACACGGCCGTTAAGTGAATCTGGCTTCCCCATCGACTTTGCTTGTCAGAAGGTCACAAAAGGGGCTCACAAGACCCCCCCAGGACTGCAACCATCATAAATGTGAGTCAGTTGTCAAGCACCTGAATTTTGATCAAGTGATCACGGAAATGCTCCCAACGGTCATTAACTGTGAAAAACTATCGTAAGTCACTTTTTTCCAGTGCCTTTGTAACTTCAAATGGTCACTGAGTGAACTGTTGTAAGTCGAGGACTACCTGTATATGCAAGGCCTCCATCGCTGGATTATCAGTGATCTCCATCACGAGAGTGTTTTATGATGAAGTTGGACAGCTATTTGTTGGTGAAAATGGTACAGGATTTTCTGCTTGAGCATAGAACATGGTGGTGCAGTGGCCCAAGAGGTGGAGCTCTCATCTCACAATCAGGAGGCTGTGAGTTCGATCCTAGGCCCAGGCTAATATTTGGAATAGACTCTCCTGCTCAAGCAGGGGGTTGGACTAAATGACCTCCAAGGTCCCTTCCAACTCTGATATTCTATGTTCTAAGACTTCCACGGTCCCTTCCAACTCTGATATTCTGCATTCTGTCTCATTGAGAAGATGTAGAGTAGTGTTAGAAGAGGCTGGTGTTGATGTAGTCTTTTAGGGGTCACAATCAGCCTTTCTAAAGTTCTGCAGATGCAAGTGGGCTCACATCCCTAAATTACAGAGGAGACTGTAAGCTCTTTGTTGTAAACTCATGTCAGTGACTGCCAGCCTGCTTAATAATGAAACAGTTGTAGTAGACACATCAAGAAGTCAAAGAAATAATAAGAGGCTCAGTCAAAGGAGATGGGGGTATAAAAGCAATCACCCATGCCTTGCTTTTGTATGTCCAGAAGCACAAGCAGATGCAAAGGTACACACAAAGAAAAAGACAAACGCACACACACACACACACACACACCACTCATTCCCATTTCTTCCTTTGCATATTGATGCCTTTGCAACAATAAAAAGTCATTTTTATAGAATGTTAGCATGACTTAAGCTATAAATATTACATTACAAGATTTAGCTGCTGTGCTATTTTTGAACCCATCCGCACGTTGCCATGTATCAGCCTGTCACTTAAATATTTCCTTTGAAGCAAGCTTTTCTATATTATTAAAACACATCATAAAAATTTCAGCAGTTTTTATCTTTCCTTTTCTTTTTCGTTGTATCCCTCTTCCCCCTCTCTTTTTGTTTATCCCTTCTTTATCCCAGTAGCATGTGGCAACATGTCTTTAGGAAAAGTAGACACTCAGAAATTCTAGGTCTGATTTAGGGCTCGGTCAGACTTCCAAAGGAGATGATGTTGCTTGGATTGAAAGAGAACATGTTATCTATCTAGCCATTTTCTGGTGGGAAGAGGAGGACTAGATGAGACTCTAGAAAGAGTGCAGAGAAGAGCAATCAGGATGATTAGAAGACTGGAGGATAAAACATACAATGAACAGTTGCAGGAACTGGGCCTGGCTAGGACCAGGGGAGACATGATAGCCATCTTCCAATATTTGAGGGGGTGCCACAGAGAGGAGGGGGTCAACCCACTCTCCAAAGCGTCTGAAGGCCACACAAGGAATGATGGATGGAAACTCAAGGTGAGATTCAACCTAGAAATAAGGAGGAATTGTGAGAACAATCAACCCATGGAACAGAAGTTGCCTTCGGAAGTTATGGGAGCTTCATCTCTGGAAGCTTTGAAGAGACTGGACTGCCATTTGTCAGAAATGGTGTAGGGTCCCCTGCCTGGCCTGGGGGTTGGACTAGATGACCAAGGTAACTCTGTTACTCTGTAATATCCTGAACCTATCTGATGCTTCCATGAAAGCATTTTGACCACATTTGCTCAATGCTTGCTAAGTACAATCTGAGAAAGAATGACCAAGGGAGTGATAAGTGGCTATTACACAGAATAATGTGGCAACCTCTGAAAATTCTGAAATTATTGGGCATTGATTTAGCCTGTGAACCAATGTTTTCTTCAAGAAATCAGGAAAGCAGAACACTATTCATTTTTCATCTAGAGCAACAGCCTAAATGGCAATGATTGGCTCATAGTCTCAAGGTGAACTGGAGAGGCTTCTTAGATGAGAAATGAAATGCCTTCTGCCTCAAGAAAAAAAAGTCTAGTTGCCTTTTGAAAAAGCACCTTTGAGACTTCTTAGATGAGAAATGAAGAATTTTCAAAGAAAAAAACCAAGGAAGTCCAGTTGCCTTTTGGAAAAAGCACCTAGGGACAACCATGACCTGGATGATGGAGAATCTCCATAGATGATTGGCTCACTGGAACACCAAATCTGACAACAGTCAACCCAGATTTGATGGTACTCCTAGATCACCCCTCTTCTGGGATTATCTTTTTTCAACACGAGAATAGAGTAGAGTAGAGTAGAGTAGGAATAGAATAGAATAGAATAGAATAGAATAGAATAGAATAGAATAGA
>BLBF01000077.1:4115822-4130342 GCA_015471245.1 Laticauda colubrina | reverse complement strand
GAATAGAATAGAATAGAATAGAATAGAATAGAATAGAATAGAATAGAATAGAATAGAATAGAATAGAATAGAGTTGGAAGGGACTTTGGAGGTCTTCTAGTCCAACCCTCTGCTTAGGCAGGAAACCTGCAGTACTTCAGACAAATGGCTATTCAATCTCTTCTTAAAAACTTCCAGTGTTGGAGCATTTACAACTTCTGAAGGCAAATTCATCCACTGATTAATTGTTCTAACTGTTAGGAAACATCTCCTTAGTTCTAAATCGCTTCCCTCCTTGATTAGTTTCCACCCATTGCTTCTTGTCCTGCCTTCAGGTACTTTGGAAAATAGGTTGATTCCCCTCTTCTCTGTGACAATCCCTCAAATATTGGAACACTGCTATCATGTCACCCCTAGTCCTTCAGTGGAGGTATTTCCTTCCCTTGTTCTTGGTTCAGTTTACTTTTCAAAAATAGAGGGAGAGGGTTGAACCTTGGATCTCTTGTCCACTTCAGTGTGGAGAGCAGGCAGGAAACATATAGCTGTGTTAAGGCAAAGGGAGGGGGTGAACAGCTTTGTCTGTCATCTGTAATTGGTGCATACTTTTGGGTTGCAAAGAATGGAAGAAAGGGGAGGAGGAAGTCTGGAAAGCTGACTAACAAGGAACACATGGATATTGGCAAACAAAACACAGCTGGACCCAGCGGTGCCTCTGACCATCCATCCTTTGCGCTTAACATCCTTCATATCATACTGTTATTGTCCTGGCCCCGGATTTCATGAACAAAGAGGATGTGAATGCCACTGGGACTCAGAAGCCTGGATCTCATGACTAATGAGAAATCAAAACAAGAATTTCCGCTTTTGCTCAATCCGTGGTGAAATCTTTTCTTTGGAGTTGTTTTATCTCAGCAAGTTCTTTGCGAGAATGTTGCCAAGGCCCAAGACTTCTTCTCCTCCTCCCCTTCTTGGAAGGAGGCACTTTTGAACTCAAGAAACCTCTCCAATTAGAATAGAATAGAATAAAATAGAATTCTGTACTGGCCAAATGTGATTGGAAACACAGGGAATTTGTCTTGGTGCAAGCGCTCTCCATGTACATAAAAGAAAAGATACAACTGTCAAGAGTCAAGAATCATCAGATACAACACTTAATAATAGTCATAGGATACAATAAGCAATCAAATCACACTAGGAAACAGTCCATATAAATTATAAGGATACATGTTAATGTCATAAAGTCATAAGTTACAGTCATACAAAGTTACAGTCATACAGTCACAAGTGGGAAGGGATGGGTGATCAGGAGTGATGAGAAGATGAATAGTAGTGCAGACTTTGTGAATAGTTGGACAGTGTACAGGGAATTATTTGTTTAGCAGAGTAATGTCATTCAGGGAAAAACTGTCCTTGTGTCTAGTAATTCTGATGTGCAGTGCTCTATAGCATCGTTTTGAGGAAAGGAGTTGAAGCAGTTTATGTCCAGGATGTGAGGGGTCTGTACATATTTTCACAGCCCTCTTTTTGACTCGTGCAGTATACAGTCCTCAATGGAAGGCAGGTTGATAGTAATTGTTTTTTCTGCAGTTCTAATTACTCTCTGGAGTCTCTCCTGTTGGGTTGCAGAGCCAAACCAGACACTTATAGAGGTGCAGATGACAGACTCAATAATTCCTCTATAGAACTGGATCAGCAGCTCCTTGGGCAGTTTTGAGTTTTCTGAGTGGTGCAGAAAGAACATTCTCTGTTGTAAATAGCTGAATTTTACATAGTTTATCCAGAGAAGGCTGGGTTTTCCCCACCCCCTTCTCTTTCATTTGATGGAGAAAGCATTTCATAAGCTCCTCCCCTGGTGTGTTCATCTAACACGATTAAATAATTAATCTTATTTAATACCTAGGAATTAATGAGATTACTCAGAATGGGGTTTTTTATTGGCTTGTTACAAAGAAATTTGGAGAAATCTCTCAGAAAAACCCTGACAGTTTCCCTTGCTTCTTTCTCCCCTTCTTTTTCCCTTTTCTTTCATATCCTGTCATATTAGCTTGTAAGTCTAGGACTGCAGTGGCAGTACCAATACACACCAGTGAGCAAATATGCAAGTGATACATGCTAGAATAACAGAACTGAAAGGGACCTTGGAGGTCTTCTAGCCTAACCTCCTGCTCAAGCAAGAGACCCTATACTTTTCCAGACAAATGGTTGCCCAAAGCCTCCAGTGATGCAGCATCCACAACTTCTGAAAGCAATTTCTCCTTAGTTCTAGGTTGCTTCTCTCCTTGCTTAGTTTCTGTCCATTGCTTCTTGTCCTTCTCTCAGGTGCTTTGGAGAATAGGTTGACCCCCACTCTTCTCTGTGCCAACCCCTCAAATATTGGAAGCCTGCTATCATATAACCCTAATTCTTCTCTTTGTGCGATTAGACATAACCAGTTCGTGCAACCGTTCATCCCATGTTTTAGTTTCCAATCCCCTGATCATCTTTAGACAGTTTTCCTCCTGATCTATTGGGTTTTCCCCAGTTTTCTTGAATGCTAACAAAAAATGTTGTGTCAATCTCTGCTGTGTCATTTTTCAAAACTGTTCTTCTCCTGCAAAAGAGGATATTCTCAAAGTGTTAGTGAACACCCCTGCTATTTCTCTCGGGGGTTCTTTTGAACTGAGAAGGCTCTGATCGGTGTTTTGTTGTCTAATTTTTCACCCCTCAGTTGCCTTCCAGATTACCTGAACATCTCAACTGGAAAAGTAACCTGGAAAAAGTCCTTTGTGATATCTCCTGTTGAGGTTAAACATGAACCTGACAAGTCAAGGAGTCCATAGATTTATGGCAAGAAGACTATATCCTGAAGACAGGACAACCTTGATTGTTACATATATTTAAATAATTGCATATCACCTATGAAAGTTAATTCCAATTCTTCCTACTCTTTTGAATAAAATTTCCAAAGCAAGTGTCATCAAACTGAATTGGAGGATTATTGGTAGGGAGAAAGGCAGACTTTGTCAGAGTGGCTCTAGAAATAAGCTTGGATTGTTCCCTACAAAAGCCAAGAGAGCATAGAGTAGAAAGACCAATTGTTTGTTCATATCACCAACCTCAGTTTCTCTAAAAGTAAGACCAGGCTTCTCTTGGGTGACTATTTCAGGTTCTTAAATGGAATACTATGACTCTTCACAGTTGAAAAATTGTGTGGTTGAATGGGTTTTTTCAAAAGATTGTTTTTAATTGTAATTTTCAAAAATATAAATCACATTTATATTCATAATGATTTTGCATCAACAAATACATGTATCTTATTTATCATATTATATACATGTCCATATTAATAATCTCTTAAGATCTCTTATTTTATTTACAATAATCTATTCTTTCTAATCTTTTCATCTATTTTTAGCCACTCATACCATTTATCCCATACTGCATAATATTCAGAATCTTCTTTATTCATTTCCAGGGTGAGCTGATCCATTTCTGGGCATTCCAATATTTTTTGTATAACTAAGTCTTCTGATGGGATATTAGTTCCTTTCCATAATTGTGCAAAAGCTATTCTGGCTGCTATCAAAATATGCAATATTATATAATCAATCTTTTTGGGATATTGGCCTGTAATTATTCCTAACAAAAAGAATTCTGGTTTAAATTCAATTTGATATTTGGTGATATCTTGTAGCCAGTTCTTTGTTTTAACCCAATATTTCCTGGCCTCAGGGCATAACCACCACATATGATAATAAGTACCATCTTTTTGTCTACACTTCCAACACTTTGGACTTAACACTTTGAAGTGGTGAGTGATTATCCCAGGACCACTGAAAGACTTTGAACCATTGTAGACAGTGACCAAATTCCAGGTTGGGTACACTTCCTTCCCTAACCTCAACCAAAGACAAGCAATTGAGACAATATGGCAACTCAATATCTGCAAACAAAGAAATATGACATATTTCTACTGTTTTCGATGGTTTCACCATTGTCTTGATTTGCTCTCTCTCCTGCTTGGCTGCTCAGCCATGAAGAAATCAAAGCTTGCTTCTGATCTTCAAATGTAGAAGAATGTGATGGGGCTAGCAAGAAATGCACCACTTCAGTCTGCAGTGTACTCTTGTCCATCAAAGAGCCTGCAAGTAGGTAAGTGTGCATTTTTGAAAGAGCTAAGCAGTGATAGGGAAACATTTGTGCTCCCTGCTGCGCTGCAAGATATTTGATTCATACAAACAGAGCTTGAGTCACACAATTGAGAGATGTGATTCTTCCGTCTGCAGATTAAAGTGACACTGTCAATTCCAGGAAGCCCAGATCAGATGGGGAGGGGAGGGAAATGCAGTTGGGGACAAGTGAAAGTCCACCCCCAGTGTGTGATCTACAAAAGCTCTTTCACGAAATCACGTTAGTCTTCTGATGCTACTTGCCATTGAAGTCTGTGTCTGAACAGAGCCAGTAACTCTGCTTCATTTCTTCTTGTAACTTTAGCAATATGTATTCAGTTCACAACACAGAACCAAAGAGAAGCAATGAAGGTCACTTTTATTTTTCGTATCTTATTCATTAATTTGTTTTTAAGTGTTTGATTGCATTAAACATCATTGTATTTACACAAAAGTTATGTACAATAAAGCATTCATGTTTCTCTTTCTTCAAAATCTGTAGTTGCACAACAGATTATTGAGATAGGCAGTGGAAAAGTGTGAACTCAACACACTTTCTCTCTATCACACTTAGGTTCTCAGTATGGTGCCCTGGCCCCAGTATACCCCCATATTTCTCCCTTGTTATAGTTTAACCTACATAGGTCAAAGTGAAATCTGCCCCCAGGCTCTTGGCCTTCCAAAGGAGCTTAAAAAACTGGTTCTACCAAAGGATCTGGGATCCTATGAGGACGTTCCATACTGGAGGTGGTTAGAATAGGTGGTTATATACCATATTTCACATAGAAATATATCATAGTCATAGATTTTGCTTGGCTTAGCTTATTTCCATCCATAATACCATCTTGGAGCCATGGTGGCAAGGTGGTTAGAATGCAGTACTGCAGGCTGACTCTGCTCACTACCAGGAGTTTGATCCTGACTGGCTCAAAGTTGCCTCTCATCCTTCTGAGGTCAGTAAATTGAGGACCCAGATTGTTGGGAGTAATGTCTGACATTTGTAAACTGCTTAGAGAGGGCTGCAAAGCACTGTGGAGTACTATTCATTTTAATAGATTAACAGAATCTGTTAAGGGAAGAGACCGTGTAGGTCACCTAGTCCAACACCCCCTTAAGCTGGAGACCCCATTACTGACAAATGGAAGTCCAGTCTTTTCTTGAAAGCTTCCAGTGAAGAAGCTCCCAGACTTCCAAAGGCAACTTCTGTTCCATTGGTTGATTGTTCTTCCTGTCAGAAAATTCCTCCTTATTTCCAGGTCGAATCTCTCCTGGATCAGTTTCCATCCATTATTCCTTGTCTGGCCTTCAGGTGCCTTGGAAAATAGCTTGACCCCCTCCTCTCTGGGGCAGCCCTTCAAATATTGGAACATTGCTAATGTTGAGAGGGAAGCCTGATCATAAAAATCTACCCCCCAAAATGGCAAACACTCTTCCTCTCCCCTCTTGTGTTTGTAAGGAAAAATGTCTCTCATGGAATGAAGTAAATGCAGCTGAACAGTTTTCGTTCTTCAAGAAAGCAGCAGCACTGGAAAAATCCAACATGGGTTGTTGGGGTGGGGGAAGGAGATTGTGGCCATGTAAAAAGCTGAAAATGGAATTGAAATGGGTAATGAAGACCAAGGTCTGATGTATGTCAGAAGAGGGCAGGGGGACTTCAAAGCATTGGTCAGAAAGAATGCACCTGAGTATTTGCTCTATATTTCTGATTCTGACTTTTATCCTCCCTTCCCTTTGAAGGGGACGCAACTGGAGTGAAATGGAAAGAGAGTTACAATCAAATCTTATTTCAACGTGGACTTCACCCTGGAAAAATTGCATGTAAAGGGAGGGGGGTAAAGAAATAAAGATGAAAAGAAGGGCCTTTTGATTGTACAGAAGAAATCCAGGCCTCCATTTCTCTGTAAAGGTTTGTGTGGGACAGAGAAGGTAACCAGAGTCTAGCTGTAAATGCAGAAGAGGAGATTGAAGGTCTACAAGGATTACTTTGTGTAATACCTGTGACAGGTGTTTAAAAACAATTAAATATGTAAGTACAGAGCATCGTCCCTTTCCAACTGCTACAAGAAGCTACAATGGGGCTACTACACCAACAAAGTTACCCTGTGTTGATATCTTGGTTTTGAATTGTGGTGTTGGAGAAGGCTCGTGTGAGTCCCTTGGAATGCAAGATGAAATCAGTTAATCCTAAAAGAAATCAACCCTGTGTCAACCTTAGAAGCCATATTTTACTTGGAAGCTTCGAGGCTGCCACATTTAATGTCTGGAAATTTGGGAGGGGGGATTTCATAGTGAAGTAGAAGATTAGATTCAACAACATTCTTTCTCAGAGAGTCAAGAACAAGTTGCCCTGCACCTGGAGAGGAGTATCTGGAGGGATGTCTTCAGTTGGGACAAAGATTTGATTGGGCCATGTGATGGATCGATGGGTGCCAGGGAAGGATCTTTGGTTTCTCTTTTGGGAAGGGAAAATCTGGAACTCTCAGATTCAGGTTATCCCAGATGTGCCAATAGGACAACTCTAATAAAATGGAACTTTGAGGAAATGATTGTCTCAGACTGTATTGGTTTGGAGTTGGTTAGTTGGAATGCTGACACCCTGACTGTTCTTTGGAAGGACAGATACTGAAGCTGAAGCTTAAATGCTTCAGCCACCTAAGGAGAAGAGAGGACTCCTTGGAGAAGATGTTGAGTAAGATTGAAAGTTAAAGGAGAAAGGAACAGCATAAGATGAGGTGATTAGACAGTGTCATTTATGCAAAGAACATGAGTTTGGGCAAACTGGTAGACAGTGGGGAGGGGGGTTGGCCTGCTGTTGTGCGTAGGGTTGTGAAGATTCAGACACAACTTAACTACTGAGCAACAATAATATATGGATATGAGAGTTGGAGCATAAGGAAGGTTGAGCACTGAAGAATTGATGCTTTTGAATTGTGATCTTGGAGAAGACTCCTGATAGTCCCTTGGACTGCAAGGAGATCCAGTCAATCTATCCTAAAGGAAAACAACTCTGTTCTTTGGAAGGACAGATGCTGAAGCTCAAATACTTCGGCCTTCTAATGAGAAGAGAGGATTCTTTGGAAAAGACCCTGATGATGGGAAAGATGGAAGGAAAAAGGAGAAGGAGACAGCAGTGGATGAGATGATTGGATAATGTCATCAACACACTGAACATGAATTTGGGAAAACTCTGAGAGACAGTGGAGGACGGGGACTTGGCATGCTATGGTCCATGAGTTCATGAAGATTTAGCAACTGAACAACTAATGTTGATATCTAAAATACTGATGGTTCAGTGGTGGCTTGCAAACATTAACAGTCATCTTCTTCTGACCAGTCTTGGCCCCGATTAGCATTTGAGGAAGCAATTCATAAGAAAATTCTAGGGCTGTCCTAGAGCAAAAAATTGAAAACGCAACCTGGAAGAAGGTAAAGGCAAAGCACATCTGTACTGATGCTGAGAAAATGACATAGCCACATCCATGAAGTCAGCAGGAGTCATGGTCAACTTGAAAGAGTTTTTACCTTACCTCTAGCTAGCAAATTCTCAAGGCTTGCAATTCAGTATTCTTTTGCAATGGGATTACCTGAATTATATGCCATTCAAGCGTGAGTCTGAGGCTAAAGCAGATAATGGGCTATATTAAGTCTACAGGTGTATTTATTCCCAAGGGATTTGACAAAGAAGCAATTTTCCTCTTCTTTTTAACTATATTAAACTGTATTTGAAGGCTGGACTAGATGGTCCTTGAATCTCACACCCTTTTTAATTTTTTTTTAATTTGCAGGGATGTAATTGAGTAGGTATAATGAGATGTAGCAGTTCAAACTCTGAGCTTCTGAACTGGAAATTTGGCAGTTTGAGACCCAATTACTGTATGATGAGGTGAGCTCCCATTATTTCCCCATCTCTTGACAACCTAACAGTTTGAAAGCATGCAAATGCAAGTAGATAAATAAGTACCACTTCAGTGGGAAGGGAACAGCACTCTGTGCGCTTGACCAAAGAAGCATTTTTGGACAAAACTGGTTCTCTCAGATAGGAAATAGAGATGAGCACCATCTTCTAGAGTCAAACATGTCTGGAAAGGAGAAATCTTTACCTTCATTGAGGAGATCTTTGTGAGTGATTGTCTTCAGGTTTTCTTAGGGTCAATTTTTCTCATTTTGGAAGAGAGATTAAGGAATCACCCAATGACAAAAAGTTCTCAAAAGTTTGCCTTCTCCCACACTGTTGTCATAATGACATCATCAAACCTTGATTCTTCTGCCTCCCCAGATGAGACATAAAAGTAAAGTATGACCAACAGACAAAAAGAGGGCTGCTTCCCATTGTCTTACTTTTGTCAATTTTCATCTTCAGGATGTCAAAAAATAGTTGCAACACTTTCAAAACACCAAGTAGCAAGGAAAATGATCATGATCAAAGTAGTTTTGAACTTTAAAGGACCATAGATCAATACTGTAGAGACCTTTGTAGTGTTTTCTCCTCTACTTTAAAACAATTTTGTGCTGTTACAATTGATGCCAACTTTCCAATTATTAGATTGGGGGTTCTTTGTGTATAAGTGTTGAAGTTGATGAATGATGCATCAGTATCAATACTATATTTCTTAAAAGAAGGAAGGAAGGAAGGAAGGAAGAGATAGAAAGCAAAAAAATGATCCAGAGTTTGTCGAGAAGGTAAGACAACTAGTCGTTAGACATAGAACTGGTAGGTCCATGAATTCAAAGATGGATGAAGAAGTAATACAAAAATAGCATCTGTTAGACCACTTGTCCCCAACCTTTTAGGCACCAGGGTCAAGTTTTATGGAAAACCATTCTTCCATGGACTGGGGGTGGGGGGCATGGTTTAGTGTGCTATCTAGATCCCACATATGTGCAAATGAAGCTTCATTCACTTGCACAGCCCATATCCTTACCATGGTACTGGTCTGCAAAACCAGCCGAGACAGCCACCCTTCTCTCTTCTGTAGAATATTTGTAAAAAATTACAAAGAACAAATCCCAAGGAAGATAGAAAATCACACACTAACACTTCCTCCATTCTTTGTCCCCCCTTTTTGGCTCACTTGAAAAATCACTTTGATCTGCTGTTAAGTTCCCAATGGAAGGATGTCCTTATGCCTTTGCCAACTTTCCAAAACTCAGAAGCAGACTCTCCATTTCATTCCTTTGGGGTGATTTGAAACATTGAGGTAAAACAGAGTATCGTTCTTCCCTTTCTTTTCAGTAATTTCTCTGCTCAAATCTCCTCAAGAACACTTAGAGGTCAAGACAAGATCCCTGTGGCTTCTTTCTAATATATCCTGAGCCGGCAGAGAGATTATGTATTACATCTAAGTATGAATGCCAAATCTAGAAGAAAAGGAATATGTAAGCCAATATGAGAAATGGTGATTGGCTCATATCCAATACTTTTCAAACAATTTGCCAACAGATATAAGTTCCAACATCTTCCTGTGGTTTCACTGAAAAAGAACCCTAATGGATTTGGATTTTCAATCAGAATAGCACAAATGATAACATTCACTGGTGGGTGGGTAGCTACCTGAGAAAAGGTTTATGAGTCATCCAACTCTCCTTGTTCAATGCCCAACTGTGCATTTTATATATATATATAAATAACTCATAGTCAAGATGAATGTGCTTCTCAGGTTGGCCTTTGTTCCAGTTGACGGATTGGAATACACAATGAACTTTAGTTTCTAAACCAATTTTTACATCAGGTTATCTGGCAGGAGAAGAAATGATACCGGTATTCATTTAGGGTAATGATGTTTAAAGGAGAGGAAAATTGTTTTGCCTCCACAGATTTGGGGCTCAAATTTAGTGTTGTAGACAAGCTGCTATGCTTTTTATTGTTTAGAGTTCAACTCTCACAGTTTATTATCCTTGGTTAGGAAGGCTTTGGTTGATGTCTGGAAGGCAGTGAGTTGATTTTACAGTTGTCGCCAGGGCTGCCAAAAGTTCTGGGTTGCACAGCACATTCACGTTCAGACAACCATCACATTTCAAAAAGAGACACATACACATGTTTTCCTCAGTCAGGAGAAGCAGGAAAAACACTTGGTCTCAGGAACCACTCTGTCAACCTTCAGGAATCTTTCTTCTGCTTGTCTTTCCAGCTGCCATAGTAATGGGGGGAGGGGGGATAAATTGGGCTTTGGGGTAGGAAGAATGCTGGAGGCTTGAGTTGGTTAATCTTGGGAAAACTTTCTTGTATATGCTTACTTATTTACTGCATAGCTGCAGCATCTTATCTATCCAGGCCAAAGTCAACGGCCAGATGTCTGAATCACCACTTGAAGATGCCCTACATGACACTATACATATCTCAGATTGGATGGCCAGTTTGAACTATTGTGGTTGCCATAACTTTGTATATGTGATTTTTGCACCTAATGCCTCAGAACTTGAATTCTTTTAATGCTACCACTTGATTTCCAGTAAAAGTTCTTTTCTCTATTAACAATGGAGTCTAATGGTTTCTTTCTTGGAGTTTGAATGGAGCTTCATCTGTCACACTCTTTGTCTGGGGTTCCCAAAAAGGGGCTTTTTAAAGAGACAATTGGACTTTCTGGTTTTTCTTTGAAGACTTCAAGGAAACGTCTTTGTCTGGGAAGATAGTCCAATGCATGACTTGTAAATGCTAGAGGAGGCCCATCAGAAGCAGTGGTCTTCATTAACAACAGGTTATATTAATGCACAACAGGACCTGGCATCTAAATTTCAGAGCCCACCATCAGATCCAAGTTAGAATATGCCGAAACTTCAGTCCTTAAGAAAATATTTGACTGTGCCTTCATGGAACAGGATTAGCAGGAGAGGCAGAAATGGGAGAAGGTGGAGAGGGGAAGAGTTCAGTTGGCCAAGTGTCCACCTCCTTGCCTAATTAAGTCTTCATGAACTTCAGATGACTTCTGCAGGAGGTCCATAAAAGCTGAAGCAAGGGTTCCTGAAGTTCAAAGCTACAGCATACGTCATTTTTATTTAAACCTCCTGACAGTCCCCTTATAGGTACAGAGCCTTTAAGTGCCACTTAAATCTCTTCCTGGATGTCCTGTTAGAAATATACTGGAATGCTGACTTCACTGAGATCAATTATAAATCTCACCTGCCTTTCCTGGTGCATAAGAGGGATCTTTCCACTTTGCCAGGGTGAGGGCTAAGGCACCATTTTCCAACATTATTTTGTCTGTCTGAAGCTGATTCATCCTTTGACAAAAAGACACCTGACATAAGGCCTGATCAGAAAAACTACCATCTTGAAATCCTTTCCCAAACACTTGTTTTAGTTGTTCAGTAGATGAAAGCCCTTTTGTGCTTGGCAATACAGCAACCTATTTTGCTGAGTATTAGTATTAGTACCACTTTATAAAGCCTCAGTAAGACCACACTTGGAATACTGCATCCAGTTTTGGTCACCACAATATAAAAAAGATGTTGAGGTTCTGGAAAGAGTGAAGAGAAGAGCAACCAAGATTATTAGGGGAGTGGAGGCTAAAACATACAAAGAACCACTGCAGGAATTGGGTATGTCTAGTCTAGGGAAGAGATGGACTAGGGATGACATGATAGCAAGATTCCAATATTTGAGGAGCTGTCACAAAGAAGAGGGAAGTCAACCTATTTTCCAAAGCACCAAAAAGCCAGACAAGAAACAATCAATGGAGGCTAACCAAGGAGAGAAGCAACCTAGAACTAAGGAGAAAATTCCTAATGATTAAAGGAATTAACCAGTGGAATAGCTTGCCTTCAGAAGTTGTGGGTGTCTGTCTTCTATCAAATTCAGAGAGAGGAGACTGTATATAACTAAACCATAGAACATAGAATAACAGAATTGGAAGGGGCCTTGGAGGACATCTAGTCCAAACTCTTGCTTGAGCAGGAGACCCTACACCATTTCAGACAAATGGCCTTCCAGTCTCTTCTTTAAAACCTCCAGTGATGCGGCATCCACATCAAGAGGTTGCATCTCTCCTTGATCAGTTACCATCGATTGGTGCTTGTCTTGCCTTCTGATGGTTTGAAAAATAGATTCTCCTTCTTCCTTGTGGCAGCCTCTGAGATACTGGAACACCGCTATCATGTCACCCCAAGTCCTTCTTTTCATCAAACTAGACATACCCAGTTCCAGCAATCATTCTTCATATGTTTTAGCCTCCACTCCCCTAATCATCTTGGTGACTCTTCTCTGCACTCTTTCTAGAATCTTAAAACTTTTTTTACATTGTGGCGACCAAAACTGGATGGAATATTTCAAGTGTGCCCTTACCAAAGCATTATGAAGCATTATGAAGTGTGCCCTTACCAAAGCATGTATATTTACACTATACATGATCTTGAATCTATCCCTCTGTTTATGCATCCTAGAATTGTGTTGCAGCACATGGCTGGTTCATATTTAAACGATTGTCCACTAGGACTCCAAGGTCCCTCTCACAGTTACTATTATTAGTTTAGTTTCGTTTATTGTCATTGCAACTTGTACAATGAAATCAAACACCATCTTCAGTGCACATCATGACCATGACCGTGAAAATAAACACAAACACACATGCTTCACCGTTTACACATTGAATTGGAAACCCCCGACACCACACCAACACTGCACTATACAGCAGAATTCAGAAGAGCTCCTGCCCTGAGATAGAAGCTGTTTTTCAGCCTATTTGTCCTTGTTTTTATTATCCTGTACCATCTGTCAGATGGTAATAGTTCAAAAAAAGGGGATGCCCAGTATGAGATGGATCTTTGAGAATGTTTTGAACTTTCTTAAGGCAACAGGAACTATAAAGCTCTTCCAAAGAGGGGAGAAGGCAACCCATGATCTCTGGGCAATGGCATTAACCCTCTGGAGGGCTTTCCTATCTGCCACTGTGCAATTGGCAAACCGTACAGAGGTGCAGTGTGTTAAAATACACTCTATGACGCAGAGGTAGAAGGTCACCAGAAGTTTCTCATTCAGCTATTGTTTTCTGAGAAGTCTCAGAATCTCTGCTGGGCTCTTTTGACCAGGGCTGCAATGTGGGCACCCCAGGTCAGGTCCTCTTTTTGGGTAACACCCAGAAACTTAAAACTGGCCACTTGTTGCACTTGGTCTCCATTGATAAGCAAAAGCTGGATGTCTGATCTGTTCCTTCTATAATCCACTATAAGCTCCTTGGTCTTATTGGTGTTGAAGACCAAGTTATTGTCTCCACACCATGAAAGCAACTGGTCCACCTCATCTCGGTAGGCAGACTCATCCCCCCTGGAGATGAGTCCCACCACTGTTGTATCATCAGATATTGAGCAAAGTACCACATATTCTGCATTTTGTTTTTCTTGCCTGAATGTAGAACCTTACTTTTTTCACCAGTGAATTTTATTTTGTTAGATAGCACCCATTGTTCAAGTTTTTTACATTCTCAGCATCAAAGTTCAGTCAAACAAAAATGTAAAGGACATCCTGCTTAATGTAATTGTAATCCAGTCCTAATTGTCCCCCAACCCTTACCTTCCAGTCCCCTAATCATCTTTGTTGCTCTTCTCTGTATGCTTCCCAGAGTCTCAACTGACTGGCCTTGCAGTCTGAATGCCTTTGCTGGTATGTTGGAAATGAAGAAGGCAAGAAAGCTTGAAAACATGGATGTCTCCCAATCTTTAATCCCATATGCTTCACATCATGCTGATAATAAGTCTTTGCAAGAATTTTTTTTCAAAGACATTTCCTGACTTGTTTCCGAATATGGTGATTTGCCTTCTGAAATCATTCCACACACACTCCTCTTGGGGGAAGCAAGTGTTACTATGTTTTGTTTTTATCGGATAATTAATGGGGGCTTCCCCATTTGGAAATCATAGTGAGACGACCAAGCTTACTTGCTCCTGACCAATGCTCTTAAGTTGCTTCACCAACTCTCTGTCGAAAGGCACAACACTTTAGGAAGGATGGTTCCCATCTAGGGGGAAGAAAGGGAATGGTTTAAAAAGTGCGACAGAATGGAAAAGTCATTGCTGATATAAAATTGATGCCAGAAACAGCAGGACATGCTAGAGATAAATGAGAATGATTTTTAAGAATTATAACCCTCTCAAGATTCTCATTTTATTAACCCTTTAAAACCCTGAAACCATTCAGAACAATGCAGAAGTCAAGGCAAGAGCCATGATGCTGCAGTGGTTAGAATGCAGTATTGCAAGCTAACTCTGCTCACAGGCTGTAGTTCAAACCTGATAGGCACAAAATAGACTCAGCCTTCCATCCTTCCAAGATCAGCAAAATGAGGGTCCAGGGGGCAATATGCTGACTCTGTAAACCACTTATAAGTAAGTCTATATGCTATTGGGAAGGAAGGAAAGAAGGAAGGAAGGAAGGAAGGAAGGAAGGAAGGAAGGAAGGAAGGAA
>BLBF01000077.1:4064787-4112377 GCA_015471245.1 Laticauda colubrina | reverse complement strand
AGATAGATAGATAGATAGATAGATAGATAGATAGATAGATAGATAGAGGATAGATGATGGGTAGATGAATGGATGGATGGACAGACAGACAAACTAGATGATAGATAGGATAGATTAGTGTAGATAGATGATAGATGGATGGGTGGATGGGTGGATGGACAGACAGACAGACAGACAGACAGGTAATGTATGTACATTATATGAAGATGTGTAAGACATGTATGAGGGGTTTTTTTCTCTGAAATATAGTAACTTATCTAGTGTTCTTACTGAGTTGTTACATTCCACTATCAGTTAGTTCCTTAACAACGGAGTTCAGAGTTACATTTCTGATAAAACAGGTTTATAACCTCTGTCTAACATCTAGGGCACCTTGTTGCTCAAGAGGTTGTAAAAGACATTTGCGCTGTCCATGCAAATGTCCCTTCTTGTTGCAGTACTTCTAAAACAAATTCTATTTTAACAAACTGGAGAAGAACCAGCAAGGAAAGGAGTGGAGGATTTATGGGCTACATCTAGCTTAATGAAGAGAAGGGCTAGGGGTGACATTATAGCAGTCTTTTAGTATCACAAAGAAGAGGGGGATCAATATATTTTACAAAGCATATGAGGGCAAGACAAGACGTAATGGATGGAAGCTTATCAAAGAAGATCCAACTAAGGAGAAATGTCCTGATAGTGAGAACAATTAATCAGTGGAATAGCTAGCCTTCAAAAGTTATGGTTGAGTGGTGGGATTCAAACAATTTTATTAGTGGTTCTGTGGGCATGGCTTGGTGGATATGGTGTGGCTTGGTGGGCATGGCAAGGGAAGGATACTGTGAAGTTTCCATTCCCTTTCCACCCCACTAACCTGCTTTTCAGCTCTGTTCTCCTGTGCAGAGCAACAAAGGAAGACCCAGACAATCAGCTGGGACTCAGGAGGCAGAGAACGGATGGGGGCAGGGCCAGTCAGATATGGTATTCTGAACTACTCAAAATTTCCACTACTGGTTTTCTAGAACTGGTGAGAATCTGCTGAATACCACCTCTGTTGTAGTTGTTCCATCACAGGACTTTTTCAACAAGAGAGTGGGCAGCCATTTGTCCAGAATGGTATAGGGCCTTCTGCTTGAGCAGAGAGTTGGACTAGAAGACCTTTAAGGTCCTTCCCAACCCTATTATTCTATGTTCTACTGAATCCAGTAATTTGTCTTTCAGGCTCATTGAGTTTCAAATAGCAGCACCAACACGCCAGAGTGTTTCTATTCTCACTAAATAGAATCCCATTAATTGTACCTCATTGGGGATAGAAGGGATAATTGTGTTCTCCATAAATAAGCCCCTTGCATTCTCTCTATACCATCTGGGAACAGCAGTTCCTTTCTTACAAAATATGTAAAAATATGGACTCCCTTAAGGAATTGCTTGTGGTGCATCTGCTCTTTTCTCTCTTCCCAGCCCACCACCATGCTAATGGATTTTGAAATCAGCATATGAGGTTTATAAAATGTGTGTGTGTGTGTGTGTGAAGGGGGTGTGGAATAACTGAAAACATTTGTGTAAATTGCTTGTTCACATATAAAATATCACAAAGATAGGAATGGTCCCAGATGTGGAGGACTTTTTAGCTCCAGGAGATTGAAAAGAAACAAATATCGTAAGGAGTGGGGGCAAACACCTTCTTCCAGCTGTTTGATGATATGGATCCTGAACAAGCTTGTCTTTCAAAAAAAACTGAGCCGCCTGCACAGCTGTGGCACATATATTGGCTGCATCTCATAAATGCTGGAGGACCGTCAGTATCAGGTAGAAAAATGCTGTTGCTTTGTTATATCGTTTTCATTCTTGGGGTGTTTTAGAATTCTGGAGTCTTTGGTGCTCTCTGGGGTTGGTTGTTTTCTTGAAGATGTTTCATTACCCAACTGGGTAACATCATCAGTGCTAGAAAGGAGTGGGCTTTGCTCTCTCTTTTGGTACAAATGGTTTGTCTTACAAATGTTGGTGGGAGTGTGCTTGTCTCTTTGGTAGCTCCTTGATTAGGAAACTATCAATCAATCAGAATAAATCTGGGAGGGACCTTGGAGGCCTTCTAATCCGACCCTCTGCTCAAGCAGGAGACCCTATACCATTCTGGACAAATGGCTGCCCAGTCTCTTCTTGAAAAAGTCCAGTGATGGAACTGTTCTGACCCAGGCTTCGTCAAATGTAACAAAACACAAACTTGTTTTAAAAGCAAAAATCTATTTTCATGCAATGCTGAGAATTACTTTCATTCCCAGCCAGAACCAATCTTAAACAGTTCCCCAAGATAAGCACACACTTGTCAGTGCTGTGGAATGTTGCCAAAAACAGAAGTATCCAAATTCATTATAACAGAAACCAACTGAAGTACCAGAAAAAAACCGACCAGAGTACACAGAGCTTCAAGGAGGACTCGGAATCTATCGAACTACTTTGCTTCCTGCAAAGAGTTTGTCACTGAGGTCTGACTTTTATCCCTTATGGGAAGGGCAATCACTTCCCAGCTTTATCCCGAGCCACTCTTTCTATTTCAGCTGCTCTCACCTTCTAGCAGCTCTGCGCACACGTGTACTGGGAACAGGCTCCCCTGGGTCCTCTGCTTCGCTGCTGCCAGGCTCCAAAGGCTCCGAAGGCAGCACTCCACTCCCAGATGGTCCTGGCCCCATCTTTGCATCAGATGCAGGACCCTCATCCAAGTCCTCTCCAGACTCTCCTTTCTTCCTCACTGTCCAACTCTGCAGCCATCTGCACTGGCTGCTGGTGAACCACAACAGGAACAACCACAACTTCTGAAGGCAAGCTGTTCCACTGATCAATTGTTCTAACTGTCAGGAAATTTCTCCTTAGTTCTAGTTTGGATCTTCTTTGATAAATTTCCATGCGTTACGTACTGTCTTGCCTTCATATGCTTTGGAGACTAGATTGTGCCCCCTCTTCTTTGTGAAACTTCTCAGGTATCAAAGACAGCCTCTTCTTAAAAAACCTCCAGTGATGAAGCACCCACAACTTCTGAAGGCAACTGGTTTCATTGATTAATTTTTCTCACTGTTAGGAAGTTTCTCCTCTAATTCCATGATACTATCGCACACCAAAGAGACACAGATTAGATTTTACTCATGAGGCAAAAAAGCTGGTGATATAAAATAATAGCATCTTTTAAGCAATGATAATATATGGCATGCTAGCAAAACCAATATTTCACAGAGAGGGTGGGAGAGTTATCTCCAAAAGAGATGTGAATTATGGAATTTCACTACCAAAGTACAAGAGCCGATATTAAATGATTAGTTTGCTGCAGTGAATGGACTTGAAAGAAAGGACCCTTAGGAATTTGCCTTATGGTCATAAATTAATGTTCAGTAAAAGATAGGTTATCTAATCAGCCTCTTTCGGGTCAAATCCTCTTTTAATATGCATTTTTATTGCTGCCACTGCATATGGAAAGCACTGAAAGGAGGAGGAGGAGGGATCCCTGTTATAGTTGACATGTAGATATACTAGAACCAAGATCTGTAGAAGGAATTCCAGCATAATTTGGGCCATATGTGACAAGGTCTGACTTGGCTGCTGAATCTTTGAAAAATGCAGCCCATGAGAATAGCTGCCTCCAAGGGGATACAGTGAGTCAAAGGACGAAGGTCCTGAAGCTAATGAGTGACTTTAAAATGCAATTGGCAAAAGTTGGGGGTGGGACATTTGATCCCCTGAATTAGAGGACCAGCACATTGGAGAGAAAGCTTAATGAAAACACTTGTGTGAAATTCTAAAACATATGATGAACGGTTGCAGAAACTGGGCCTGGCTAGTCTAGTGAAGAGAAGGACCAGGGGAAACATGATAGCATCTTCCAATATTTGAGGGGCTGCCACAGAGAGGAAGCGGTCAACTTATTTTCCAAGGCACCTGAAGGGCGGATAAGGAAGAATGGATGGACTGAACAAGGAGAGATTCAACCTGGAAATAAGGAGGTATTTCCTGACAGTGAGAGTAATCAACCGATGGAACAGAAGTTGCCTTCGGAAGTTGTGGGAGCTTCATCACTGGAGGCCTTCAAGAAGAGATTGGACTACCAACTGTCAGAAATGTTGTAGGGTCTCCTGCTTGGGTGGGGGGTTGGACTAGATGACCTACAAGGTCCCTTCCCTGAACAGATTCTGTTAATCTGTTAAAATGAACCGTGGAATATATACTCCACAGTGTTTTGCAGCCTTCTCTAAGCAGTTTACACATGTCAGACATTACTCCCAACAATTTGGGTCCTCATTTTACCGACTTCAGAAGGATGGAAGGCTGAATGAACCTTGAGCTGGTCAAGATGAAACTGCTGACAGTGGGCAGAGTTAGCCTACAGTACTGCTTTCTAATCACTGTGCCACCACCCATATATTTTCAAGAAACATCAATATTTTGTGTTATATTGGTGATATTATTCTGATAGCTGGGAATGCCAGTGAACTGCTAACTCTAGTAATGAAAGTCAAGAAGCACAGTGAGAAAAAAGTTATGATTAAATATAAAATCTAAAAATAGATACATCATTTTGTCTCAGAACTGATATTGAAATGGTGAGCATTTTTGCCTTTTTAAGATTCACTGTCAACAGGAAAGGAACCAACATTCAAAAATATGCTGTAGGCTATCACTTGGCAGAGAGCCATGAAGGCCTTGGGGGGAGGGGAATATTCAGATGCCATCATGTACTTATACCTAAAATGATGACATTCATGCAGGCAATAATTTTCCATGTATATTTCATGGAAGTGAATGTTATACTTTGTGTGATGACCCAAAGGGGCGTGGCACGAAGACAACACAGTCACTTAAGTAAGAAGAGTCCCTTTAGTACCACCAACTTTGCCTCCAATGTCCAGGTTATCTTTTGCCGGAGAAAAAAATTCTCCCAAGAACAGTCTTTAAGTGGAGGAAATTCAGTCTAAAAACAAAGTACATACAAATTGTAAATAAAAATACATACAAACCATGCTGCAGTAATAAACTTGACAAGGTAGGAGAAGGAATTGCAGACTTGAAAGGCCAGCAAAACACACACAGTTGGGAAGACACCAGGAATCCAGATAAGCCTCGACAATACCAGATAATTCATGATTTGCTGTCAACAGTTTGCTGTGTGCAGCTTTCCTTTTTAAACACTGTTCTCAGCTGCAGCTAATGAAGGGAATGGGGGGGGCTTTCCTCCCCCCCCCCCATAGGCCATGTAACTCATGTTGCTCCCTTCTCCATTCCTCCCTGCGTGCCCTAGGATGAAGAGTGGGTGAGCCTGCATCTTCCTCTGAATTCCCTCTCCCTTGCTCTACCTCTCCCTTGTTCTGCCCAGTTGGATTTTGCCCTTCCCCAGTTTCTTCCACAGCTAACAGAGCCACACTCCCTGTCAGCTGCTCAGCCTCCCCCTCCGTATCAGATTCCGACAGGGGCATGACACTTTGAAACAATGAAGTATTGTAAAAGAATAATGATGCTTTTGAATTTTGGTGTAAGAGAAGACTACACCATGGATAACGAAGACAACAAACAAATGAATCATAGAACGAATAATTTCAGAGCGTTCAGTCTTGACACAAAGGACCAATAATGGACTTATGGACTTGAGAAGTCCATAATGGTGAGAAAGATGGAAGGAGAAATAAGATTAACAACAGGAGAGATAGACTTAGTGTTGGGTGCCCACAGAGGGGGGCAGCCTTCCCTTGATAGCCCTTTCTCAATGGGAAAGGGGGAATAAGACCCCATTTATCTCCAGTCTACAACACAGCTCTTGCAGTAGTTCCAAGATTTCACAACCAACTGATTAGGGCAGGGATGTCAAACTCAAGACTTACATCTGGCCCACGGGGACCACCCTGGAAACAGCAATGGACTGGCCTGTGGTACCTCTGACAATGAAAATGGAGCTCCATTTTCACTGGCAGAGGGTTGTAGGAGGCTGTCCCAGCTGAAAATGGAGCTCAGGAGCCCATTTTTGCTGGCAGGGTGCTCAGGCCATCATAGACACCCCCCGACATGAGTGATGTCAAGCTGGCCACATCCAGCCTGGCCACACACACACATACACACACCAAGGTCAAACACAACCTTGATGCAGCCCTCAATGAAATCGAGTGTCAGGATTCTGGCAGTTACCCCCATTTAAATCATGAGTGTCGAGCCAAACTTCCAAAACTTCAAAAGGATTTATTTGGAGTTAACATGTCCGGCACTGCCTGGGTGTAGCTGACTCTGAGACACATCATTCATTGTCACCCTTGAACCCTGGTTTCCCCCCCCCAGGTATATCGTAATTCGTATTCTCCAATGGGACACATCCATAGCCAAGAGTCATCAATCATGTTCTCCAGTTAAAAGTTTGTGTGGCAGAAACTTAGTCACCTTGTTACTATCTTTGAAAACATTTATGGAATGCAATTTTGGTTTTTCAAGCTTGTTTTGTTGACATCAAGTTTGACACCCCTGGATTAGGGTGACCCTAAGGGCATAAATAAACCCACTGTGACCTCAATAGCTCTCAAAGAGAATATTAATGACTAGATGACTGCAAAAAAATACATCCTTTCATCTCCCCTCACCATCCTTCCAGAACCTATCCTTCCATCCCTTCACCATCAACTCTCAACTGTCAACATCTATTCTTCCATTGTCCTGCCATCAGAAGTGATGAAGCTTCCTAGATGAGAAGCAAAAAATTTTCTTCTTCCTTCTCCACAAAGTAAAAATGGTCCAGTTGGCTTTTGAAGGGGAAAAAAAAGTACCTTTGAGATAACTATGATTTGGATGACTGAGAATCTCCATAGACAAATCTGAAAAAGGGTTTGTTCCTGAAAATTCCATGTAAGCAGTGATAGTTATAATAAAAGGAAAACTAACATTAGGAAGACATATGTTTCAAAAGTCTGCTTTGGAAGAATTGAATGTCAGCTAACACAATAACCCTAGCCAACCAAAATAAGTAAACTTTATCGTTACTATAGCCATTGATCAGAATTTAGTACATTTTTATTAAAAATTTACAGCTGTCAAATTCAGTTACCTAAAACTTTCTGAGCAGTTGATAGAAATAACATTGATCAAAGTAAATCCTATAAATTTGCAATTGGTGGAATACTAAAAAAAAAAGGGGGGACTCCAAACTGATTGACTAAATTATGAAATGACTTTGTGAATATAATATTAAAATGCTAAATTATCAAACAACTAAAGCCCATGTCACACTGCACCAACGGATGCAAAGAGGATGTAAAACGGACAAAAAAAGCTTGCCATCCGTTGGTTAACGCGATGTACTTACTGCCTCCGTTTTGCTTCCTCTCTATCCGTCCAGCATCCGTCTATTGACGTTTCATCCGCTCAGAAAGTTTTGGGCTGCCCAAAACTTTTGCATGGAAAATGTATCCAATTCGTCCATTCTGCATCTGCTACGCATCCGTTACGCATCCGTTACGAATCCGCTATATCCGCTAGGCATCTGTTCCGCATCCGCACAACTCGCATCCGCTCGGACGCAGGGAGGAAGCAGAATGGACGCAGAACAGATGCAGAACAGATGCAGAACGGATGCCAAGCAGAAACAAAGCATTTAAAATGGAAAAAACGTCCGCAGAGGGGACCTATCTCGGATATTAAGGATGTCTATAGGATGCCTAGAGGATGCCTAGAGGATGCAAAGAGACACCTATACTGCCTATAAAAAGGGGGAGCAACACATCTGGATCTCACTTTCAGAACAGCAGTCCAGCTGTGCAGACCTCTGCAGCCTTCATCTGCCTCTTCCACTTCCACAGCATCCAGTCATGTCCACCGTGGATCGTACCACAGTCCTTTTGGCAGCCACCATCCTTCTGCAATAGTACAAAGCCATCTACAGGCTCTGTGAACTCTACTACGGGAAGAAAAAGAGGCGGCCAAGAAGCCTCTGGGTACAAAGATGGTTCACCAGAAGAGCAGAGGACTGACTGTACAACAAGCTGATGGTGGAGCTCAGGAACGAAGACACTCGGGCATTCCAGAACTTCATGAGGATGCCTCCAGCCATGTTTGATGAACTTGTGCAGCGGCTGACACCCAGGTTGACCAAGTAGAGCACCAACTTCCCGCCCAGCCTGGACCCTGGGCTCAAGGTGGCACTCACTCTGCGCCACCTGGCCTCAGGGACCACCTACAGCAGCATGCAGTACGGATGGAGGGTGCCATACAACACCATCAGCATTGTGGTCAGAGAAGTGGTGCAGGCCATCATCGAAGAATACAAGGAGGAGCTCCTCCAGTACCCCTCCACTGAAGAAGGATGGAAGAAAGTTGCAGAGCAGTGGTATCAGAAGTGGAACTTCCCCCACACCGTTGGAGCCATAGATGGCAAGCACGTGGCCTGCAAAGCGCCAGCCAAGTCGGGGTCCACTTATTTCAACTCCAAGGGCTTCTTCATCATCATCCTCTTCGCCATGGTCAATGCTGACTACAAGTTCATGTACATCGATGCTTCAGGCAACGGCTCATCTTCAGATGCCCAGGTATACAACACCAGTCACCTCAAGGAGGAGCTGGAAGGCAACCTCATCGTGGGCTTCCCAGATCCAGAACCCCTGCCCAACGACACACAAGATGTGCCCTACTTCATCGTGGGGATGACTCCTTCTCCCTCACAACCTACCTCATGAAGCCCTACACCTCCAAATACCTCACCCGTGAAGAGAGGATCTTCAACTACAGGCTGTCCAAGGCAAGGCGGGTGGTGGAGAACGCCTTTGGCATACTGGCCAACAGGTTCCAGGTACTTCTCACCACCATGCAGCATCGCCCAGAGACCGTGAGGAGGATCGTGGAAACTTGCTGCATCCTGCACAATCTCATGCGCACCCGCTACCCAGTCTTGCAGAACAGGCTCATGGACCTCCAGCAAGGCAATGGGGACATGGAGCCTGGGGAATGGAGGCAAGGGCAAAACCTAATTGACACTCAGGATGTGCAAGGCCCCAACAGAGCCTCACGTGAAGGGAAGAAGCAGCGCAACCTCCTGAAACACTGGTGCAACTCCCCAGCTGGAGCGGTGGAGTGGCAAGACAGGATGATAGATGCTTAATGGATGCTTCCTTCAGCCTGTCTCATCACACTGATGAGATTGGGCCATGTATGTTGAGTGGCCCGACAATGAACAGGGCATTTAATAAAGAGTTGTGTTTATGTTGAAATGTGTGGATCAATGATTACATTGTTTTTGATAATAAAGGGCCATAGGTGTGGCACCTGGGAGGGTGGACCATACAGTCCAACTATGCTTGCACTGGAGGTTTGTCTGTCCCACAGCTATTACCCATCCCACAGGTATCCCTGCCCATCCCACAGGTATCCCTGCCCATCCCACAGCTATTACCCATCCCACAGGAATCCCTGCCCAACCCACTGCTATCTTAACCCATCCCACAATCATGCAAAGGCTTAAACCATTTCTAAAAGTTTCCACCAAGACTTTATTTAAAAAAAGAAACGAAGCAAGTGTATGAATCAAAAATAGACTTTATTAACAAGAAGCTATTAAACAAAAATGAGTCTCTGGCACTGGGTCGCTCAGTCTCAGGGATGAAGAGTGCAGGTGCTGTGGAGGTGGCTGGTGCTGGAGTGCTTGTCGTCAGCTCCCCCAAAAGCAGAAGCAGCAGAAGCCCCAGCCCCAGAAGAGCGAGCCTGTGCTGCAGAAGCCCCAGCAGAACCAGAGTGAGGGCCAGGGGGAGGGATGGTAGCCCTGTCCCTCTTGCAAGGGCTGGCAGCAGATGGCTGAGGCTTTCTGTTCTTCCCCATGGTTGTGGGGTTGCTGGCTGGCAGGGAGGCTGGAAGGCAGGCAGGCACCAAGGCTGGCAGGAATGCTGGCAGGCAGGCAGGCACCAAGGCTGGCAGGAAGGCTGGCTGGCAGGCAGGCACCAAGGCTGGCAGGCAGGCACCAAGGCTGGAAGGAAGGCTGGCAGGCATGCAGGCACCAAGGTTGGCAGGCAGGCATGAACCAAGGCTGGCAGGCAGGCAGGCACCAAGGCTGGCAGGCAGACTGGCTGGCAGCAAGGCTGGCAGGCAGGCAGACAGCAAGGCTGGCAGCGAGGCTGGCAGGCAGGCAGACAGCAAGGCTGGCAGGGAGGCTGGCAGCAAGGCTGGCAGCAAGGCTTGCAGGCAGACATGCAGGTAGGACAGGCAAGGCAGTCGATGTGTCTGGAAGCAGGTCTTTCCTCTGAATGGCGACCTGCTTCCGAGCTGCTTCCGGTATATCCGCCGGGCTTGCGCAATGCATCCCCCCCGCATGCGAAATTAACGCTGTGCATCCGCTAGGCTTCCGCTCTGCATCCGCTTCATCTGCTGTGCATCCGTTCTGCATCCGCTGTATCCGTTCTGCGTCCGCTTTGCTGAGGTCCCCCGGAAGCCTAGAGGATGTGCCATCCACTCCCATCCGCTTCCATCCACTGGGCTTCCGTTCCGCATCCGCTTTCCATCCGCTCTGTGTCCTCCCCGCATCTGTGTTATCTGCTCCGGTTATGCAAATTTTTGCCCCTTCTGAGAGCGGATAACAACGGATGGAACATTTTTCTTGTCCATTGTGTCTGTTTTGCATCTGTTGGGCAGTGTAACAGGGCCTTAAGTGAATTGGTATATGTACATAACCTTATTACTGTCAGGGACCAGTAGCATATGAGAGAAAGACATAAAGATATTTTTAAAAAGCATATAAAAGGCTTAAGATAATTCTGCATAGTTACAAAATCCTCATATTAAGTGAATATTTTCTTTCATAAAGCAGCTGAAACTAATTCTGTCACTCTTCTGGAGCTGTGGCTTCAACAATAAAAAGGAAGTGATTTGCTTTAAAAATCACATGATAGTTTTTGTTAAGTGCAGACTGCAAAATACACAAGGTTTTTTTTTCCCCTGTGATCAGCACTTCCTTCGTTACAAAGATATGAATCCTCTTATTTAAAATACCTGGGCTTCTTCCATTGCTGTGAGATTGTCCAAATATAGGCATTTAGTGTCAGATTTGTTTTTCCTGCCATATCTTGTTTCATTAGAGGAAAGAAAATTTGCTGCTGAAATTCCTTGCAAAAAAGACAATTGAGGGTGAATTGTCAGAATAACCTTCTCTCCTGCACATTTGAAGAATGTGATGGTTGTGGAATGGGTGTGAATGATCCCGCCTTTCTTGAATCTGTAACAAGATGCACCGTTTTTTTGGGCTTTTTAAACTAACAGTGTAACAGAGTTGGAAGGGACATTGGAAGTCTTCTATCCAATCCCCTGCTCAAGCAGGAGGTCCAGAGGTGGGATGTAGCCGGTATGGACTGGTTCACCCATACTGGTAATTCCCACCACCAGCTGGGCCCAACCACCCACCCCAGTGCTATCCATCCTATATATCTCACTCTCTCGCTCACTCAATCAGCTCAGCTGATTTCTGCACCTTGCCCATTCTACTCACCGCAGCTGCCCAAGAAGGTGTGCTGGAAGCCGCACACATGAAATTACCGTGTGTTTGAAGCTGCACGCAAGCTCACATTTTCAGTTCTGCACAAGGCAAACCAGTTGTTAAATTATGTGAAGCCCATCTCATGAGAAGGTCTGGTAGTATTCTGGACAAATGTAGTTGATCAAGATGCTTGTATGATTGTATTTGTTGTTGCCACAGGATGGTGTAGAAGTTTCTCAGGGAGTCTATATTATTAATTTAGCAATAGCATTAGCACTTAGACTTATATAAGGCTTCACTGTGCTTTACAACCCTCTCTAAGCAGTTTATAGAGTCATCTGCTTGCCCCCAACAATCTGGGTCCTCATTTTACCAATCTTGGAAGGATGGAAAGCTGAGTCAACCTTGATCCAGTGAGAATCAAACTTCTGAACTGCTGACAGCTGGCAATCAACAGAAATAGCCTACAGTACTGCATTCTAACCATTATGCCACCCATGTCTGTTTTTATTTATTTATTATTTATATATCTTCTGGAGTCACTGTATCTCCCAGGTAGCCATATAAATCCATTTAAATAAATAACTATAAATATATCAAAGCATGACCAATAGTAAAATTGCTGCATAATGAAAACTGTGGAACAGAGTACAATGCTTGCAATTGCCCTTGTTATAGAATTATAGGGCTGGAAGGGATTTTGGAGGTCTTCTAGTCCAACTCTCTACCCAAGAGAGAGTTGCCACCCAAGACAAATGAATGCCCAATCTTTTCTTGAAGACCTCCACTGATAGAGCACTCACAATTTCCAAAGGCAAGCTGTCCCACTGATTAGTTGTTCTCTATCAGGAAATGTTTCCTTCGTTCCAGGTTAATCTTCTCTTTGATAAGCTTCCACCCATTACTTCTTGTCCTGCCCTCAGCTGCTTTAGGTCCACCTCCTCTTCTCTGATAGCTCCTCACAGAAGTACCAGAAAACAGTTATCATATCATCCTTAATCCTTCGCTTTGATAGGCTACACATACCTAGCTCTCCAACACCATCAGTATTAATGGAAGGTTTCCAATCAGGAGAAGATAACTTAATCATGAGGACACCTAGAATTTGTTTTCACCAAAGATAAAACATAATTATTAGACTAGATTATTAGAGTTGGAAGGAACCTTGTAGGTCTTCTAGTCCAACCCCCAACCCAAGTAGGAGACCCTACACCATTTCTGACAGATGGCAATCCAGTCTCTTTTTGAAAGCCTCCAGTGATGAACCTCCCAAAACTTTTGAAGGCAACTTCTGTTCCTTGGGTTGATTATTCTCACAGTCAGAAAATGTCTCCTTATTTCTAAGTTGAATCTCTCCCTGATCAGTTTCTATCTATTATTCCTTGTTTGGCCTTCAAGTGCCTTGGAAAAAACAAATGTAATTCAAATGTATCTTTCCTTCTTTTCTCTCCTCAATTTCTTTTCTCTTCTAATAAAAAAAATGCCAAAACCACCACAGAGAGAAATTGGACAAGAAATTCTTAAGCATCCCGAGAACATGGTAACAAAGCCATTGCTTTTATGCAAGAAGAGAGAACATTTCAAAAAGTAGCAAGAGAGATTTCAAATCATCCTTAATGGGAACCATCTGCTTATTCCACAGATCCATCTTGGTTTAACATAACTTTTCTTGGCTTCTCCTGCTTTCTTTTATAATCCCCCAACGCCACTTAGAGACCAGCAAAATTTGCAAAGCACTTACTTTTCTTTGGAATATACATTATTCTTGTGTTACTTAATCCACAACTGGAAAGTTGTCAGATAAAATTTTCTCCTTTCTATAATTCTGAATTTAATTTGCAATTCCCAATTTAAATGCTAATGAATTTGTCACCTTTTAGAGCAGGGTTCATACGTGCAAAGCTTTGCAAGTATGGGTAAGTTTTCTTTGGTTTTTCAGATTTCAAATTGTTATGTTTTTGTTTCTTTGTCTCCTGCTTGACTTTCACTTTTACTCAGTTCATTTGGAAGAAATATTCAATTCTTTTTTAGATTTTAATTTAATTTATTCCATCCTATGCATTTGACTCTGTAAATCCCAGTATAATTCCAAATTAGATGATTAAAAATGTTCAGTTTTCCAGTTATCTGGTGCATGTTAGACATTTTTTCAAGAATGAACCAAATATCTCTGTTCACCACCACTGCACTTGGATGTATAATGAAATTCAACAAAAGCTAACAGAAATGATGTCAAGGTTTTGTCTTGTAGCTTTTAGGAAAACAGGCCAACTCATCCTAGTAACCAAATATTAAGTATCATTTCATAAATCCAAAGTTATCTGCCTGTCAGCCTCCCACAAAGACCAGATCAGAATCATGACAAGATGAGTTAATTCTATTTAGTTATAATGGTACATTAACAGAATCTTGCAAGTCTAAAAGTAAAAAAATCGCCTACCATGTCCTTTACAGACCCCAAAACAGGATGAGTATCTTCTCAGCTTCTTTCTCCAGCCATTATACAGCTGTGGGCTATGCCTTCTTTTGTCTCATGGTTCCCTTGAAAGTATGACCTTCCACTGCCAAGATCACTTTCACATACCATTATATCACTGTTAGAATGGTTAGAATGTAGTATTTAGGCTAATTCTGCTAACTGCCAACAGTTTGATCCTGACCAGCTCCAGGTTGACTCAGCCTTCCATCCTTCCAAGATGGTTAAAATGAGGACCCAGATGGTTGGGGCCAAGATGCTCTGTAAACGACTTAGAGAATGTTGTAAAACACTATGAAGTGGTAGGTAAGTCTAAGTTTGTTTGCTATTGCCAAAACTTTCTTTTACCAATAATTGAAAATGAGCAAATAGTGACTTTTTATAGTGGAATCGCATTAAATTAGCAGACCTTTATTTATAACTTCCAATTATGGAATAACATTCTGAAATTATAGACAAATGAAGTTAGCCTATGTATGTGCATAAAAACTTGGTCTAATCTTGAAAAACCATGGCAGAAGAGCTGCCTCTCCTGGAGAGATCAGGATTTGCTTGTTCCTAGTTGGAAAGGCAAGAAGGAAATAGGAAGCTAACGGCAGTCAAAGGTCATGATCCAAACCAGGGAAACAGGCAGAACCCTGACAAGTTGGTTGATGAAGTGGATTCACTGTGAACATTTTATGAGGGTTAATGGATCCCAATGGATCTAGAACATTGGCTGGTTGTCAGATGCTTCTCTGACGGCAGACACACAGTGAAGAATTGCTCTGCGAGGCCTCTTAAGGACATGGAAGGAGATATTACAGATATTGAAAACAGAATATCAATAGAAGAAGATTATTTGTAGCCTGGATTGAGCTGTGGAGTACTTGATACTCTCTGAACTAGGTGGTTTTCTTTCAGACATTTCATTGTCCAACTAGATAGCACTATCAGTTTTAGAAGGGAGTCAGGTTTGTGGAGAGGAGGAGGACGACGACAACAACAACTATGGGGTCCCTGGTGCTATCTGAGCTTGTTGCTATTCTTGCAGACCTTTCATTACCAAACTGGGGGGCATCATCAGTGCTAGAAGGGAGTAAGGTTTAATCATATTTTATATACTAGTGGCTTACCCTATCAGTGTTGCTGGGAATGTTCTTGTGGTTCTTTCATTAAACTGTTGCTTACTGTTGGCTTGTTTGTCAAAGTTGGCAAAGTGAGTAACAATATCCCAAACAAGAAACTACCAATTGAGCATGTGATCAATTGCCAGAGGGGGGAAAAACTAGCTATGGCATCCGTTGCCATTTCTCACACAGTGACCCCCTGCTCTGTCCAATTCAAATTTCTCAAAATCAAGTTGGACTAGTCTGCCATTCACAAAGAGCCCTGTGCTAATGCTCACAACAGCACTTCTTGGAATCAATTTCGATCAACGTTAAGTTAAGAGCAAGAAAGGAGATCCTGCTTTATGTTTTAGACCTCAGGTATCTATTAAGTCCCTTCCAGTTTGTCCTGGGCTGGTTTCACTGACATTAAAAACTCCAGTGAGGATGTGAAGCTCATTGCATGGAACATATTGTGGGAATGGTGCCAATCCTTTACAAAGTTCAACTGCGAAGATTGCATTTTATAATTTGTGTAAATGACACTTACTCTACTTCCTGGCAGCCATGACTCAAGAGCCTCTTTCCCAATCTGACAAAGGAGATATGTGACATTAACTGCTTCCACCTGGTTCATGGTTTTTAGGAGGGTTAACTACAGAGCACCATTTGGAAATGGTTAGCAGGGATGCTTGAACTCTCAAGGGGCGGGTTGCATTGTACACCTTGGTGCTGGCTGAGTGTTTCTTGGCTTCAGCTTTATCTCTGAAGTCCATAAACCAGGGATCAGCCAGGAGGCCAGTTAGCAGTTGGGCTAATCTAAACAATTTTGGGAAGTTTGCAAAGATCCATAGATTCCCCTCCCATCTTCCACAAGTCCAAAAGTTCACATAGGAGATCCTAAGAACATAATTCCTAAAACCCATGTCACACTGAACCAATGGATGCAAAGAGGATGTAAAACGGACAAAAAACCTTGCCATCCATTCGAAAACGCGATGTACTCACTGCCACTGTTTGGCTTCCTCTCTATCCGTCCAGCATCCGTTTATGGACGTTTCATCCGCTCCAAAAGTTTTGGGCTGCCCAAAACTTTTGCGTGGAAAATGTATCCAGTTCGTCCATTCTGCATCCGCTACACATCCGCTAGGCATCCGTTACGCATCCGCTATATCCGCTAGGCATCCGCTACGCATCCGCACAACTCGCATCTGCCCGGACGCAGGGAGGAAGCGGATGCCTAGCGGATGCAGAACGGAAACAAAGCATTTAAAACGGAAAAAATGTTCGCAGAGGGGACCTATCTCGGATATTAAGGATGTCTACAGGATGCCTAGGGGATGCCTAGAGGATGCCTAGCGGAAAACCTATACTGCCTATAAAAAGGGGGAGCAACTCGCCTGCATCTCACTTTCAGAATAGCAGCCCAGCGGTGCAGACCTCTGCAGCCTTCATCTGGCTCTTCCTCTTCCACAGCATCCAGTCATGTCCACCGTGGATTGTAACAAAGTCCTTTTGGCAGCCACCATCCTTCTGCAACAGTGCGAAGCCATCTGCAGGCTCTGTGAACTCTACTGCAAGAAGAAAAGGAGCCACCCAAAAAGAGTCTGGATCCGAAGATGGTTCGCCAGAAGAGCAGAGGACAGACTGTACAACAAGCTGATGGTGGAGCTCAGGAACGAAGACACTCGGGCGTTCCAGAACTTCATGAGGATGCCTCCAGCCATGTTTGATGAAGTTGTGTAGTGGCTGACACCCAGGTTGACCAAGGCAAACACCAGCTTCCAGCCCAGCCTGGAACCTGGGCTCACTCTGCGCCACCTGGCCTCAGGGACCTCCTACAGGAGCATGCAGTACGGCTGGAGGGTGCCACCCAGCACCATCAGCTTTGTTGTCAGAGAAGTGGTGCAGGCCATCATCGAAGAATACAAGGAGGAGCTCCTCCAGTACCCCTCCACTGAAGAAGGATGGAAGAAAGTTGCAGAGCAGTGGTATCAGAAGTGGAACTTACCACACACCGTTGGAGCCATAGATGGGAAGATCGTGGCCTGCAAATCTCCAGCCAAGTCGGGGTCCACTTATTTCAACTCCAAGGGCTTCTTCAGCATCATCCTCTTCACCATGGTCGATCCTGACTACAAGTTCATGTACATCGATGCTTCAGGCAACGGCTCATCTTCAGATGCCCAGGTATACAACACCAGTCACCTCAAGGAGGAGCTGGAAGGCAACCTCATCATGGGCTTCCCAGATCCAGAACCCCTGCCCAACGACACACAAGATGTGCCCTACTTCATCGTGGGGGATGACGCCTTCTCCCTCACAACCTACCTCATGAAGCCCTACACTTCCAGACTCCTCACCCATGAAGAGAGGATCTTCAACTACAGGCTGTCCAAGGCAAGGCGGGTAGTGGAGAACGCCTTTGGCATACTGGCCAACAGGTTCCAGGTACTTCTCACCACCATGGAGCATTGCCCAGAGACCGTGAGGAGGATCATGGAAGCTTGCTGCATCCTGCACAATCTCATGCGCACTCACTACCCAGTCTTGCAGAACAGGCTCATGGACCTCCAGCAAGGCAATGGGGACATGGAGCCTGGGAAATGGAGGCAAGGGCGAAACCTGATCGACACTGAGGATGTGCAAGGCCCCAACAGAGCCTCACATGAAGCGAAGAAGCAGCGCAACCTCCTGAGACAATGGTGCAACTCCCCAGCTGGAGCAGTGGAATGGCAAGACAGGATGGTAGATGCTTAATGGATGCTTCCTTCAGCCTGTCTCATCACACTGATGAGATTGGGCCATGTATGTTTGGTTGGCCTACAATGAACAGGGCGTTTAATAAAGAGTTGTGTTTGTGTTGACATGTGTGGATAATTATTACATTATTATTGATAATAAAGGGCCATAGGTGTGGCACCTGGGAGGGTGGACCATACAGTCCCACTATGCTTGCACTGGAGGTTTATCTATCCCACAGCTATTACCCAACCCCCAGGTATCCCTGCCCATCCCACAGCTATCTCAACCCATCCCACAGCTATCTTAACCTATCCCACGATCATGCAAAGGCTTAAACCATTTCTAAAAGTTTCCAGCAAGACTTTATTAAAAAAAAGAAATGAAGCAAGTGTGTGAATCAAAACTAGACTTTATTAACAACAAGCTATAAGACAAAAATGGGTCTCTGGCACTCCTCTTGGTCGCTCAGTCTCAGGGGTGAAGGGTCCAGGTGCTGTGGAGGTAGCTGGTGCTGGAGTGCTTGTCATCAGCTCCTCCAGAAGCAGAAGCAGCAGAAGCTCCAGCCCCAGAAGAGAGAGCCTGTGCTGCATAAGCCCCAGCAGAACCAGAGTGAGGGCCAGGGGGCGGGATGGTAGCCCTGTCCCTCTTGCCAGGGCTGGCAGCAGATGGCTGAGGCTTGCTGTGCTTCTGCGTGGTTGTGGGGTTGCTGGCTGGCAGGGAGGCTGGCAGGGAGGCTGGCAGGAACCAAGGCTGGCAGGGAGGCTGGCACCAAGGCAGGCACCAAGGCTGGCAGGGAGGCAGGCACCAAGGCTGGCAGCAAGGCTGGTAGCAAGGGTGGCAGCAAGGCTGGCAGGCAGACATGCAGGCAGGGCAGGCAAGGCAGCCAATCCATCCGGCAGCAGGTCTTTCCTCTGAATGGCAACCTGCTTCTGAGCTGCTTCCGTTATATCCGTGGGGCTGACGCAATGCATCCTCCCCGCATGCGTAATTAACACCAGGCATCCATTAGGCTTCCGCTGTGCATCCGCTGTGCATCCGCTTCATCCATTCGGCATCTGCTTTGCTGAGGTCCCCCGGAAGCCTAGCGGATGCGCCATCCGCTCTCATCCGCTTCCATCCGCTGGGCTTCCATTCCGCATCCGCTTTGCATCTGCCCTGCGTCCCCCCCGCGTCCATGTTATCCACTCCGGTTATGCAAATTTTTGCCCCTTTTGAGAGCGGATAACAACGGATGGAACATTTTGCTCATCCTCTGTGTCCTTTTTGCATCCGTTGGGCAGTGTGACATGGGCTTAAAGTTGGGGGTGGACTGGAGACACATCTTCCTTCCTTACAACTAGATGGAGCTGGACATTATGTTTATTTGATTTCATATTTAGTGACATTAACCTAAACATTTATTTATTATTTATTTAGTGCATGGTAAATCCATGGACTTATAGTGGTTCGAATATTAATGTCCAGTCCACCCAGCCATTCAAGGATGGGTGAGAGGTGGTCTATGTTGAAAAAAAACAGACATTGGACCAGTGTAAGCTAAACATTAATTCCACAGATAAACAGATCTCTGGGAAAACATCAGAATTCATTTTTTTAATACACAATTTGGAAAAAGATCTTTATATTCTGATAGGCAAGCTGAAGCTTTGCCCAGCTGAGGAAGTAGAAATTGAAATTGCACTATCTTTACTTAACTAGATCTTTTTATTGGTGGGTGGGATTCAGGGGTGGGATGCTGAGGGTTTACAAAGGTTCAGGAGAGCCCCTAGCTAAGATTCAGTGTAGTTCAGAGAATCCCCAAATCCCACTCCTGGCTGGCCTGCCGATCCCTCCCCTCCCATTCTCCCCCTCCCAGAAGCCCCAACACAGCCCCTTTTGGATGCAGGTAAGTGCAGAGCGTGCATGGAGGCTTGGGGAAGGTGAAAAACAGGCCTCCCATAAGTTCTGGAAGGCTGGAAATAGGCCCGTTTCTGGCTTCCAGAGAGCTTCCACAGCTTGAGGAGGCCATTTTCCCCCTCCCAGAGGCTCCAAGAAAGCTTCTGGAGCCCAACGGCCAAAAAAAAACCCTGCCATGGTGCAGGAGGCCAACTAGGCCATGCCCATCATGGCCATGCCCATCCAGCAATCTGGCAGAGAACCATTTGCTAACATTTTTGAAGCCCATCCCTAGTGGGATTAAATATATGCTTTCTTTCTTTTTTACTATTTTCACAGCAGAAGTTTAGTCTTTTAGGATTTCTTTACTCAGGTGACTGCGAGGACACAGACAAGCCTCCAAGCGGCCTCAATAATTCTCAAAAAGGATGCAAATGACCAGCTGTCTGCAAGGTGAATAAATCTTTTCATTCCCCATCCTCCAGTCAGAGCTGAAGAAGTTTCTTGGATAAGAAGTGAAATGTCTTCAAGGAAAAACAAAGAAAGTCCAGTTGCCTCTTAAAAAAAAGCATCTTTGGGACAACCAGGATCTGGATGACTGAGAATCTCCACAGACATAGCGAAAAATAAGTTCATTTAATTTTAAGACTGGCACTTCCACTTAATGACCACCATCAAAAAGATTGTAAAATCAGGTCTGGTGCCACATGATGACCTGGTTTGCAACCCTCATGATTTACTATCTTAATTTCCAGGCTTCTTTACTCAAGGATTACCTGGCTGCATTCCCAGTTAGACAATACCATTTTGAAAGATTTGATGTACATAATCCTCAGGAGGTATCAATCTTCTTCTCACCCTTTTGAAAAAACTGTCCTTTAGAATACATTTTCAAGTACTTTTTAAAAGAGACAATACCCCTATAGCCTCAGAATGTTTTCCTTCTAGAGAAACAGCCAAAAAACATCTGTTCAACATTATTCATAGATGTTTTGATTTTGTTCCTTAAACCTAACTAGACTATGCTCACCTTGACTGTGCTTTCCAGGGTGGAATCATTGTCCTTGCCAGCCTTCAAGATCTTCTATTGCTTTGCATCTTTCGACTGCCATAAGTAACGGGGGGAGGAAGGGAAAGTCTGGGGAGTGAGCTGGAGGTGTTAAATTCTTCTGTTGTGTAAATGGGGGGGGGAAGCATACAATAGAGTTAGGTTTCTATTTCTTGCTTAGCTTTCTTTTCTCTGCGCAACTGCAACCCGTTATCAAAATATGCCAAGGTCAATGGACAGAGGCCTCATCATCACCTGAAGATGCCCAAATGATCATATTCACAACTTCTAATTGGAAGTATCATCTGAACTATTGGGGGTGGGAACATTTCCATTACTTTGTATATGTGAATTGCGCGCCTAATTTCTCAGATTCAGAATTCTTTGGTTGCTACCGCTTCACTTTCAGTAAAAGATGTCTTTTCTCTAAACTAAAGAGTCTAAGTATTTCTTTCCTGGATTTTGAATGGAACTCCGCCTGATATTATTCTGAATCTCACACCAGCCCACCCGGAGAGAATACCCAATTTTCTTCTGAGGGGGCCTGGACATCATGTGATCCTCAAATAGTGACCAAGAGGATCCGGGAGCTATTGGAGGGCAAGATTCTGTGCTGGTGCAGGAGGCCCAATCGCTAGCAGAGCTCAGTTTGCAAGAGGATCCAGTGGTGAAGCCCAGATGGTCGGTGGGAGTTGGTTGGAAAGATCCGGAGGAGGAACCCACCCCCCACCCCCCGGGATCACAACTACCCGCCGGCATGGAAAAGAGGAGCCTTGGCAAGAGAAGGAAAAGAGGGAACTCTTGCTGGATCAAGCCAGGAGACTCCTTAATGAAGCCTTTGAACAACCTCAAGCTGCACAAAGGTATGAAGGGGGAGAGGAAGTAGCCCCACCCAGAAGAAGCAGAGCAACTCCCTCTCCCATAAATCAACCCGATCCAGCAGCAGCCCCGGGGCCTTCAGCGGGAGGTGTGATTCCTAGAAGGCGTAGAGCTCCTAGGCTGCCTCCGTTAGAAGTAAAATACGGGGGGGATCCCAAAACCTTGGGATTTTTCCTAGCTCAAGTTTGGAGCCATATGGAAGAATATGGGGAGGATTTTCCCTCAGAAGCAGCCAAAGTGAGGTGTGTTACCAGGGCTCTGGAGGGAATAGCGGCAGAGTGGATGGTGACCTTGCATAATGATAATGCTCCTCAGCTGCTGAACTATAACCTATTCATGGCTGCGGGCTAGGTTTGAGGACCCATTGGCAGAGCGCAAGGCCCGAATTAGGATGAAAGCCATAAAACAGGGGCGGAGGTCTGTGGCTGACTACACCCAAGAATTTAGACAGTTAGCCGGCGATTTCCGAGGCTGGCCCCAAGAAGCCCTGATAGAACTGTTTAAAGATGGTTTAAATGAAGATGTCTACCAGAGATGCACTGCTAGAAGAGACCCCAATGACTTGCAGATGTGGTACTTGCTGGCAGAAGAAGTGGAGATTGATTTAATCCGAAGTAAACGGCAGGGAGGTTATGGGTGGAGCAAGTTTTCCCCCCCACATCCTCAAGAGGCTCCTAAACCTCAGAAGGGAGGAGTGGCGGCAAGACCCAACCCCTCGGCCTACTTTCGATGCGGGAAAGAAGGTCACCGGGCTGTGAACTGCAGAGTCAAGTTGGAGCCAAAGTGGCCCCAAAGGAAGGAAAGAAACCTGAAAAGTCCCCAGCGAAGCCTCGCGAAACAGCACTAAAATGGGCCTAAAGCTAAAACCTTTGAAGATGCCCATTTCCTTTTGATGGATCATTGGCTGGAGGTTGCCCCGCCCGTTTTGTCATGGAACCTATAGAAATGATCATGGGAGAGCATGATGAGACCCTGCATTTTATTGTGGTCCCTGGGATGGAGCAACCATTAATACTGGGATTGCCCTGGCTCCAGAAATGGAACCCCCAGGTTAACTGGAGAAAGGGGTTGTTGCACATACGCACAAAGTAGCAACCGAGAGGAGGGGCCAGATCCCAGCCAAAGCCTGAGGACCTAATTGAAATAGCTTCCACAGGTACTGAGCCCATGAAAGATGAGGAGAAAATTCCCAAAGAGTATTGGGATTTAAAAGAAGTGTTCAGTGAGAAGGGCTCGGATGAGCTTCCGCCTCATCGGCCAACAGACTGTGCTATTGAGATTTTGCCTGGGGTGAAGCTCCCAAAACCAAAGTTGTACTCATTGACCCCACAGGAATTGGAAGAGCTAAGATTGTTTATAGATAAAAATCTGGAACGTGGTTTCATTCAACCTGCTAGACCCCAAGTAGCGGCCCCAGTGTTGTTCCGGGAAAAGAAAGATGGTTCTAAACGCTTGGTGGTGGATTACAGAAATTTGAATGCTATTTCTGTGGAAAACGTGTACCCCCTTCCTTTGATGAAGGACATGTTGGCCCATTTAGAGAAGGGAAAGATTTTCACGAAGTTGGATTTGAGAGAAGCATACTACCGAATTCGAATTAAGGAAGGGGATGAGTGGAAGACCGCTTTTAACTGCCCGATGGGTTGCTTCCAATTCAACGTTCTTCCTTTTGGTTTACAAGGGGCCCCAGCTGTATTCATGCAAATGATCAATCAAGTGTTACATGAACATTTATACAGGGGGGGTTTGGTTTATCTTGATGATATCCTTATCTACATGGAAACTCTGGATGAACATGTGAAGTTAGTGCGGTCGGTTCTACAAAAACTGTGTGCCGCTAAGTTGTATGCTAAATTGTCAAAGTGTGAATTTCACCAAGACAGAATTGACTATTTGGGATATCGCATTTCATCTGAAGGAATAGAGATGGATCCAGAGAAGGTGCGTGCCATTCTGGAATGGGCTCCACCACGCACCAGAAAACAACTTCAAAGCTTTTTGGGATTTGCAAATTTTTACCAGCAATTCATCCCGACGTTTGCTAAGATAGCAATGCCCATCACAAATCTCTTGAAAACAAAAGGGGAGGTGAAGCCAAGGCCAGGAAAGCTGCTGGAGTGGTCCATGGAGTGCCAAGCCGCTTTTGAAAAGCTAAAACGACTGTTTGCTCCAGAACCAGTGCTGAAGCACCCGGATATGGACACTCCTTTCATGATTCAAGCCGATGCAAGTGATGTGGCTATTGGAGCGGTGTTACTTCAAGCCAACGAGAAAGGGACCTTACAGCCTTGTGCGTATACCTACCGTAAGCTGTCTGAAACAGAGAGAAGATGGTCCGTCTGGGAGAAAGAAGCTTTTGCAGTTCGTTGGGCCTTGCTGACCTGGAGACATTTCCTGGAAGGAGCAAAACACCCATTTGAGGTATGGACTGATCATAAGAATTTGGAAGCCTTAAAAACGCCCCGGAAGCTGTCCCCTAAACAAGTTCGCTGGGCCCAGTACTTCAAGCGGTTCAATTTCACACTGAAGTACATTCCAGGAGGGAAGAACTTCATGGCGGATGCTCTCTCAAGACTACCCCAATATAATAGTATGCGCCAGGAGGTGATAAGCCCAATTGTCTCAGCCAAACATCTAGCCGCCCCTGTGATCACCAGAGCCCAAAGGAAGAACCAAGAAGTGGTTTTATCGAATGACCTAACCAAACAATTAAAAGAAGCTTTAAAACTGGACGAATGGTTCCTGGCTCATTCAAGTGACTATACAATTAGAGATGGCTTGGCTTGGGTGGGGACCAAGTTGTATGTGCCACAGGTGCTGAGGGGCCAAATACTACAACAGGCTCATGATTCTAAAGCAGCTGGCCACTTCGGATTTGTGAAGACCTTACATCTGGTTAAGCGGCAATTCTGGTGGCCTACTTTAAAGAAGGACATTGAAGCTTATGTAGCTAGCTGTCCAATTTGTGCTTTGGCAAAGAGACTTCCTGGTAAGCCAGTAGGATTGTTACAAAATGTAGCTAGACCAACGACTCCCTGGAAAGAAATCTCTATGGACTTTATAGTAGAATTACCTGAAAGTGGTGGAAACACAGTCATCTGGGTAGTGACTGATTTGTTTTCCAAACAAGTACATTGCATACCTTGTTCCAAGATTCCCTCTGCTAAGACGCTGGCTAAACTGTTTATTTCACATATCTATAGGTTACATGGCGTTCCGGAACGCATAATCTCTGACAGAGGGGTCCAGTTTACCTCAAATTTTTGGAAAGAGTTCCTGAAGTTAATAGGCTCCGCCCAGGGGTTAAGCTCCACCCACCACCCCCAAACTAATGGGGCCTGTGAGAGAACTAACACAGTGTTAAAACAGTATCTTAGATGTTACATAAATTATCAACAAGATAACTGGTCCGAATTACTACCGTTTGCCGAAGTGGCATATAACAACTCCGTACACAGTAGTACTGGATTTACTCCATTTAAAGTGGCTTCGGGACAAGATTTCGTTCCCATACCTGAACTTCCTCGTGAAAAACCTAACATCCATTCATTGGATGAATGGATAACTCAACTCCAACTTAACTGGCCAGTGACACGCAAAGCATTAGATGAGGCCCATCAAGCTCATAAGAAATTTGCAGACAAGAAAAGATCCCCACAGAAAGAATATAAAGTGGGCAACATGGTTTTCCTGTCCACCAGATACCTGAAAACCACTCAAAAGTCAAAGAAGCTTGGTCCTAAGTATGTTGGTCCTTTCACGATTGAACGGATTATAAATCCTGTAACGGTCCAGCTGAACTTACCCAAAACTCTTCGACGAATTCATCCAGTATTCCATGTTAGTTTGCTAAAACCTGAACATACTTCTGATCTAAGACCCATCCAAGCTGACCCTCCCATACCAATACTGATTGAAGGCGAACAGCATTTTGAAGTTAAAGAAATTCTGGACTCTCGCAAATGGAGGGGTCGACTCCAGTATCTTGTAGCCTGGAAACATTTCCCTTCTTCGCAAGCCGAATGGGTTAACGAAACCGACATTAAAGCCCCTAAGTTGATCAAAGCATTTCGTTCCAAGTATCCTGATAAGCCTTAGGAGTGTATTGTTTTGTAATTGCTGAATGATTAATAATTGTCTTTATATTTTCTCCTCTCTCTCCTCTAGGACTGATGGTTTTCCTTTTTCTAGGAGGGCCGAATGTCAGCCTTCAAGATCTTCTACTATTGCTTTGCATCTTTCGACTGCCATAAGTAACGGGGGGAGGAAGGGAAAGTCTGGAAAGTGAGCTGGAGGTGTTAAATTCTTCTGTTGTGTAAATGGGGGGGGGAAGCATACAATAGAGTTAGGTTTCTATTTCTTGCTTAGCTTTCTTTTCTCTGCGCAACTGCAACCCGTTATCAAAATATGCCAAGGTGAACAGACAGAGGCCTCATCATCACCTGAAGATGCCCAAATGATCATATTCACAACTTCTAATTGGAAGTATCATCTGAACTATTGGGGGTGGGAACATTTCCATCACTTTGTATATGTGAATTGCGCGCCTAATTTCTCAGATTCAGAATTCTTTGGTTGCTACCACTTCACTTTCAGTAAAAGATGTCTTTTCTCTAAACTAAAGAGTCTAAGTATTTCTTTCCTGGATTTTGAATGGAGCTCCGCCTGACAGTCCTTTCATTTCTTGGGAAAATTTGTTTTGGGGTAAGTTGTTGTTTGTTGTGTTGTGTTTGTACTCGTCTGTGTAGGAATGATCTTCAGAGACTGGAGGAAGAGCTGCAGCCTAAACAACTGTCATGCAAAAGGTATCTCAGCCCACAAGTAAAAAAAGAATAAAAACATCTTAGAAAAGACCCCACCTTATTGGTTTTATCAATAATTCAAGGCAATAAATATGCTTCATAGTCTTTCCTCCTCCTATTTTCCCCACAAAAACAACCCTGTACAGCGGATTGGACTAAGAGAGAAGAAGTGGGTCAAAGTCACCCAGCTGCCTCTCATGATGAAGGTGGGACTAGAATTCATCTCCTGGTGATTGGCCCAAAGTCTTCCTGCCAGTTTTTATACCTAAATCAGGACTAGAACTCACAATTTCCTCCTGAATTGACCCCAAATCATTCAGCCAGTTTTCACAATCTCCTGATTTCTAGCCTGGTGCCTTAACTAAGGTAAAGATAAATGTTCCCTTTGCATGTACGTGCTAATCGTTTCTGGATCTAGGGAGATAGTACTCCCATTTCAAAGCCAAAGAGCCAATGCTGTCCGAAGACGTCTCTGTGGTCATGTGGCTGGCATGACTCAAAGTCAAAGGCTCACAGAATGCTGTTCCCTTCCCACCAAAGTGGTCCCTATTTTTCTACTTGCATTTTTTACGTACTTTCAAACTGCTGGGTTGGCAGAAGCTGGGACAAGTAACAGGAGCTCACTCCATTATGTGGCGCTAGGGATTCAAACCGCTGAACTGCTGACCTTCCTGATCCACAAGTTTAGCTTGTCATTACTTGTCCTAGGCTGAAATCCAGATTGAGACAGCTTTTTGATCCAACAGATGCTTTTGATCCAACAGATCCAACAGATACCAAAACCACTTCTTCTCTCATTCAAACACTTCATTACTTTCTAGTAATAGCTCTGGATTATTTTGATATTAGCAATGTGGTATACCCTTGGCTGGATTACAGGCCAGATGAATGTCATAGCATCGCATACAATGGTTGGTCTTCTTGCAGTCATGTCGCTGTAAATATCTAAGATTGAATTTCCCAGGAGTCCAAGAACACCAACATTGACCAGCAGCTTCCTTCAAACAAGCAGCTTGGGCCAAATCATTGTTAATATTTCAACCACCCATCAGATCCCATCATCCAAAACAACCAATTAAAAGTTCAAGTGTCATAGGGGAAAAAAAAAAAAGAACGGTGGGGAACAAGCAGGGAGAGCAGGGCATGAAAACTCATAGGAGAGCATACATGCTGACTGACAACACCAAGGCAATGGAAATTTCCTCTCCCCCTTTGGTTTGAAGGACATTTGTGAGCAGACCTTCTTGACTCTTAAGAGAGATGCAGAGAAAAGCTTTAATTATCCTTGACAGAGATGTCTTCCTGCAGAAACACCAACTCAACTGACAAATATCTCAAGCAATGGTTATTGCTTGCTGAGTCAGAGGGAGGGAAAATGCAGAGGACATAACCCCTTAAACAAACAGAGCTGACAAATGTGTCATTAACTAACTGCTAGCTGTGGCAGCTTGTTTGTTACACCTTAATTGTGGTACGCCTTGGGTCTTCCTATCCCCTTCCTGTCACACTGTTGTCTCACCTCTGTTGAACAAAGGACCAATGCGCCTAGAAGAGCCCCTCTCCCTGAGCTGCCTTCCTTAAGCGGGTAGGGAATGGTGGGAATTGCAGTCTAACACAAGTCATGAAAGGCTGCCCTAATTGGATACAGACACATTTTCAACTGGGAACCCAGGTAGAAAGGTGTTTCACAAATCTGGAGGGTGATTCACCTAGAACTTTGAATGAGGGGGTAACAGAACATTCAGGGAAGTGGAATGTCTTATTTCCTTTGCAGGCTGCAGGAGATGACCAGGCTGAACCTGAGGGAGGGGTCAAACATATTATCAGTCTTGAGTCCCTTCATGCCTACAAGAGATTTAAGTCCAGCTCACCTTGAATTCCTGTGACTCTGATTTACTGCCAATTTGTTTGGACTGTTAGTAGTTCAGATTCTTGCAAAGATCTTAAGCTTGCAATAAATCTTTGTATCCACCTAGATCTTCTGATTTCCCTTCTGCTTGACACAGGCAGTTTAGAGGATGTAATTTTTGCAGTATTTAGGTCTAGAGTCAAGGCCTTAAAAAAACCCCAAAAGGCATGCTGTGACTTTTCCAAGCAGATGCATTTATTATTTTGCACCTCTGGACAGAATCTTACCAAACTAAAGTACACTCCCATTTCCCTATTTCCCTGTTGTGGATGGGAGGGGAGCATTTTTAATTGAACTGCCTTAATTTGTACTTCTCATGCAGAAAATATTTGCATCATAAAATAGTTACAATAATTTACTGACCAAACACTTCCCCATAATTTTGCAGTCCAATTGTTTGCTTAAGAATTGCCCTTAAAAATTTGTATAAGAAAAGTAATGTGAATATTCTCAACACTTTTTTAAAAAAAATGCATATGATAAATCAATGGACAATTCTTATGATTCTATACATATAAAAATATTGATCTAGATTATCATAGATTCCCAAATAAATGAGAGTTCATTTGTAGTTAGACCAGCTAAAAATCTCACTTCAAAGTATTTAAGAAACACAAAAATAGAAACTTCACAGTCTGGAAATATCAAGAGGTGATATTTTATGCTTCTTTTTATTTTCCAAAGTGGAAATTCTTCTCAGCTCTGGAAGCTTTAGAGCATTTTTAGCTGAAGAGATTAACTAATCCAAAGCATATCATTTCAAACTCAGTGGAAACATCAAATAAAAACTACAAACATGCCTACCATCCCCATGAGAAACGATAGTAAAATGGATAACATAAAATGCAACCTCCCCTTGGAACTCTCAATTAATGTAATCGAGATATTGCCTAAATAAAAATGAGTTGGCAATGATCAGAATAGATTTGCTTAACAAAAAAGCTTTGTTGGTTACTTTCAGGATATTATTATACCCTTCATAGTTTTATTTTCCAATCTTCCTGAACAAAACCACATGACATCGAAATGCATAAGTATCAATGCATGGAAAGGAAAATAGTCCAGCTATTTCTGGGCTGACTTAAACTAAAAACTGTTTTTAAATTAGGAAGATATTCTGGTGGTGATATTAATTGACTGAATTACAAGCAGATATCCCATTAAAGCCTCATTTAGCTGCACCCTTTAAAAGGTAAAAGTGGAGATGCTGGATTTTATTAAGCAGTTTCTACTTTGCTTTTTTTCAATGAAAAATGCACCTTGCCAAACACCCAAATCCTGTGAAAAACTTATTCATACATACATACATACATACATACATACTTACATATATATATATATATATATTTGTTTTTTTATGTTTTCGCGGGTACTTACATGTGTGCTGTTCAGCTTCCTTCGGGTATTATCCCACGTCATTGTATAAAATTTAAAAGCACTACAATGACATGGGATAATACCCGAAATATATATATATATATATCCCTCTCTCTCACACACAAATTATTTCACTCAAAGTTGGCTGCTTTGAATATCTCCACTAGGGAATGTTTGCATTTTCCTTGCTCCTTCTTGCATACGTTGTTGATATCTATAATTGAAACTTAAAAGCTACAAGCGTGAATAATTTAATCAGAAAGCATATTGTTTTTACTGTTCTCAGTATGAATCCAAATGATCACATTATTGTGATGTTAGAATATCAGAATGTACTTAGCACTGTTTGCTCAATCATCTTCGGCATCTTGCTTGTGATTTAAAACACACTCAGGCACACGCACACACACACACACACACACACACACACTCAAACACAGAGTATTCACAGTGTCAAAGAAGAAAAGGGGCCTGTAATTTATATGCATTGAGTTCTCTGGTTTTAGCTTAAGCAAATGAGATTTCTTGTTCCCTCCAGATAGGTTTTTTTTTTTGGGGGGGGGGGCATTGATTCAAGCATTTTCTGTCAGTTGTGTTACATTCACTGAGAATGACCCTTAGGCTGAATGGGATAATCCCTGGTAAGAGACACACAATCTCCTTTACCCAAGAGCACCTTGGTTGCAGAATATGCCACAGATACTAATGAAGTTGGCTATGATGTGTTAGATTGGGGAGGGGGAGTGTGCAGAAAAGAGAGTTGCTTTCTTCCCCTTTCTTCTAAGCTGCAAAACGCATTGTGAAATTACAGCAGGAAGGAGAGAGAGAGAGAGAGAGAGAGAGAGAGAGAGAGAGAGAGAGAGAGAGAGAGAGAGATTTGCAATGTGCTACTTGCTGCTCTGCACCCAATGAATTTACCGTTCAAGAAACTGAGGCACAGACCATGTCTTCCTTGTAAGCAGGGGAGAAATTCATCCTCAGGGTCATTGTTTCATCTGAAATAAAACCAAATCCACCTCTCCCTGATTACTCCAAACTAGGAAGGCAAATGACACCTCGTTTTTTTTGTGTTTCATGTCTCCTATTTTGGGGACGCTGAACAAAAGCTGATAGCCAGACAGCAGGCATTTGAAGGAAATTGCAACAAGGCATAAGGGAAAGGGAACCTTAGGATTCCCCATTAAAGAAAGGTGTTGGCGAAGAGAGAAAGATGTTAGGAAATGGACAAATTGAAAAGTTAAAAGAATTTTCAGACAAGTGATTCTTTAAAAAATAAAACAAAACACAGACTGATAGGGAAAGAGAATAGAATGACTTTCTCTAGGTTCCAAAATCTGTAGGGAGTGACATTGTTGGGTTCCTAATGCTTTGTTTAAAAGGTAAAGGTTCCCCTCGCACATTCATGTTAGTCGTTTCTGGCCCTAGGGTTCAGTGCTCATCTCCGTTACAAAGCCAAAGAGCCAGCGCTGTCTGAAGACGTCTCCGTGGTCATGTGGCCAGCATGACTCAATGCCGAAGGTGCACATAACGCTGTTACCTTCCCAGCAAACTAGTCCCTATTTTTCTACTTGCATTTTTTACATGCTTTCAAACTGCTGGGTTGGCAGAAGCTAGGATGAGTAACAGGAGCTCACTCCATTATGCGGCACTAGGGATTCAAACCGCTGAACTGCTGACCTTTCTGATCGACAAGTTCAGCATCTTAGCCACTGAGCCACCAGCGTCCCTTATGCTTTGTTTAGGTTTGCTTAATATTTTATTCACTTTTTTATATCTCGACTTTTATTGTTGTTGTTTTTTGCAAATAACTCAAATCAGAAATCATATCCAACACACCTTCCTCCTCTTGTTTTCCCCATAACAACAACCTGTACTGACATCATTGTAAATGTCTGTCCATTTTAGTACAGGTAATCTTCGACTTACAACAGTTCATTGAGTGATCGTTCAAAGTTACAACAGCACTGAAAAATGTGACTTTTGACCGTTTTTCACACTTATGACCACGGCAGCATCCCCATGGTCACCTGGTCAAAATTCAGACGCTTGGCAACTGGTTCATATTTATGATGGTTGCAGCCATCACATGATTCCCTTTTGCAACCTTCTGACAAACAAAATTAATGGGAAAACCAGATTCACTTAGCAACCATGTGACTAACTTAATGTGACTCACTTAACAACTGTGGCATGAAAGATCGTAAAACAGAACAAAACTCATTTAAGAAATGCCTCACTTAGCAACAAGTATTTTAGACTCAATTGTGGTTGTAAGTTAAGGATTGCTTGTAGTTATTTTTCAAAAGCTCATTTTTGTCCTTTACTTTAGACCTTTAGCTTTAACCTTAAAAATGGTACCACTGTCTTTCACAGTCGCATGAAAAGCATGCAAATTGAGTTTCTTTGAAAATAAACATCCATGTACTGTTGTTTTCATATATTGTAGATTATAGTTATAGATGTTTTTATTAGAGTATGTGATTCTGTTAAGTTTTTCTTGGATTTTCTTTCGTAAAGCGATATTCTGACCAGCCGGTAATGAATCTCAAACAGTCCCTTGAGATAAGCACCCACCTTTCTTTTCTGCAAAGTGCTACTAATAACAGAAGTGTCAAATGAACTAGGAAACTAACTGAAGTACTTCAGTTAAAGCTGAAGCTTCAAGAATGAATCTAAATTAAATGAAAAACTTTGCTTCCTGCAAAGGTTTCATCATTTAGGTCTGACTTTTATCCCTTATGGGAGGGGCAATCACCTCCAGCTTTGCTTACGAGTCACCCCTTTTGTCTCAGCTGCTCTTGCCTTCTAGCAGCTTTGCGCACATGTGCACTGGGAACAGGCTCCTCTGCTTCACTGCTGCCAGACTCTGGAGGCTCCAGAGGTAGCACCCCACTCCCAGATGGTCCTGGCCCCATCTCTGCATCGGATGCAGGATGCTCGTCCAAGTCCTCTCCAGATTCCTGGACACACACACACACACACACAAACACACAATTTGTTTTTGTAGATTTTCATGGGTACAGGTATGCAGATCTTGGCATGTTCGGGTCTTTTCCCATGTAAGATTGAGAGTATCTTGGCAACATTTTGACAAGGTCCTACTCGCCATCTTCAGGCTGGTGCGTTCAGCTTTGTGCTTGTGCAAACAAAGCGTGATCGGAACTGCCATCTCTCTATATCTACTGGTGGGGAGGTTGGCTGTGTTGTCATTTCTTGATTGGTTGATGGAATTGATGTTTGCAGATTGGCTGGCTTTTTCTTAAGAACATGTGTGGCTGAGGTATTGGCTGTGTATCTATCAGTCTCCTGTGTTGTAATGACCTGGGTAATGGACCTTCTGAGTTCTATTGTTTTGACATCCTGGGTCTTGTGCTGTAATCTCCTGGGTTGTAATGACTTGGGCCATGGGCTGTGTGATGACCTTCTGAGTTCTATTGTTATGATATCCTGGCTCTTGTCCTGTAATCCCCTGGGTTGTTGGCTGTGTTGTAACATCCTGAGGTTTTGTGGTGTAACCTCCTGAGTTTCGTGATGTGATATCCTACCCTATTACCCAAGTCGTTACAACACAAGAGGCTGATAGACACACAGCCAATACCTCAGCCACACATGTTCTTACGAAAAAGCCAACCAATCTGCAAACATAACCTCCATCAACCAATCAAGAAATAACAACACAGCCAACCTCCCCACCAGTATTTACAAAGAGACAGCAGCTCTGATCATGCTTTGCTCGCACAAGCATAAAGCCGAAAGCACCAACCTGAAGATGGCGAGTGAGACCCTGTCACCAAGATACTCTCAATCTTACATGTGAAAAGTCCTGAACATGCCAAGACCTGCATACCTATACCCGTGAAAATCTACAAATATGTGTGTGTGTCTCTTTTAGATTTGTCTCCTTTTTCAGGTTTCTCCTTTAATTTCTCCAAGAAAATTTGTGCCTCACTGTACATAGGGATGAAATTGATTAAAATGCTAAAAGTAAAGCATGAAGAAGGAAAATTGATCAGAGATACAGGTTCCAACATCTCTGTAGGAGTTGAGCTCTTGGTGTTTTGCTTGGTGTCCTTTCAAAAAAGGACATGGCTGAAAATAACCTCACCTAGAAAGACCCATTTTCCCCCACGTTCCTATGAAACCAGCAATGTGTGGGTGACTTTCTGTCCATTGCTTATATTTTAATGAAGCTTATATAAAGCATGAGGACATTATCCTCTTGCATTTCACATCGTTGTCTCAAGCAGGGGTAGGCTGCTGGGAGTTCGCAGGGGTTTGGAAGAGCCCCCAGCTAAGATTCTGCATAGTTTGGAGAACCCCAAATCCCATCCTGACTGGTCCCACCCACCTCTGCCCTCCCCTCTCAGGAGTCCTCACGCAGTCTGTTTTGGATGCAAATAAGTGCAGGACGCACATGGAGGCTCAGGGAGGGCAAAAAATGGGCCTCCCAGAAGTTTGGGAAGGCCAGAAATGGGCCTATTTCCTGCCTCCAGAAGGCCTCTGGAGCCCAGGGAGGCCATTTCCCCGGAGCTTCGGGAAGGCAAAAATGTTCCCCCTCTCGCCGTGTGCTGGAGGCCGACTAGCCACACCTACCCAACACCTTCCAAGAAGCTCCCCCAACTCATTGCACCCTGATTCAGGTGACCCTGAGGCAGTAGTGGGATTCAATTTTTTTTACTACCAGTTCTGTGGGTGTGGCTTGGTGGCCGTGACAGAGGAAGGATGCTATAAAATCTCCAGGCAGAGATGGTATTTGCCAGTTCTCCAAACTACTCAAAATTTCTGCTACTGGTTCTCCAGAACTGGTCAGAACCTGCTGAACCTGCCCTGAGGGCATAGATAAATCCCCAAGTGGTCTCAATGGCTCTCTAAGAGAATGCTAATGATCAGATGACTGCAAAGAAATACAATGCTTCCATTCTCTCTCCACGATCCCCACAACCATCCTATCAGAACCTATCCTTCCACCCCCACCTGCATCAGAACTGATGAAGCTTCTTGGATGAGAAGTGAAACCTTCTTCTTCTTCATCATTGGGGGGAGGGGGGACAGTCTAGTTGCCTTTTGAAGAAAAAAGGCACTTTTGAGACAGTTATGACTTGGAGGACTGAGACATTCTATAAGTTAGTGTACCTTTGGGGGATTTTTTTTTTTTAAAAGTAATGTATCCTTTTTTCAATTGAGTGTGCTTCAAAAAAAGATAAAGCCACATTTTTAGCAACACATCTTTTAGTAATGTCTAAGCCAAACACCACAGTGAAAAATGCTACACCTGATATCTTGGCTATCTTTGCCAATGTCTATAAATTCATTGAATCACAGCACTAAAATAAGTTTGGCTCTAATTCCTTCCCCCACAACTCTCATCCACCATTTGTGGTAGGGCAATTGAGGCCAACTTCTGTCAGCCTGGACAGATTCATTGTCATTGAAAAAGTATGTAATTTTAACTTCAGTGAGTATGGAATTCATCTGATCCCAAAGAGGCAGCTATTCCAATTTGATGACCCAGGAAAGGGAAAGAAAGAGAATTTGAAAATCTCCTGCTACATAACACCAAACATCTGTTAGGTACAATTTATAACCACACTCAAAGTAGGTTTGAAAATCCAAACAAGTTAAAAATTATATGATTAAATGGATGCAAAAGTTGAACATCATTGTCTGATAGGCAAGAGGGAGGATTTCTTCCAGGGAAATAAAATATGAACTTGTCTTGGAATATTAGTCTGCAAGAATTAATATAAGATGTTTATTATTGTTTCTACCTGGCTTTAGCCTTGATTGCCAGAATAAACAATTATTTCTCTTTAAAAAGTGCTGTAAATCATAGAAAAACATATTGGATCTCTTTTTATATGTGGTGATAATGTGGTAAAGACCCCAAATATTGGAAAATCATCCAAGGTAGAATAGAAACAGATTTGAAGATTGTAATTTCATAAACTGCCCAGAGTTGCTTTGAACTGTGGGGTGTGTGGCATACAAACTTAATAAATAAATAATTCCAACCTGAAATATTTGTCAAATATTTGATATCTCAAATATCAAATTTCATCACATTATATTGTCCTTCAAAATTCAATGAAATGGCACTGTATATGATAACAGCTGCTTCATATGCTTCCTGTTGAAAAAGATTCCCTCCCTCTTTTTTTTTTTTGAAGAATAGTTAATTAAATTGTGGTAATATGCTTCGATATCAAAAATAAAAAACTTAAATCTGGTACAGAATTTAATTCTAACTGGGAAGATTCTTGAATTATAATTTTCTATATAGTTTTTGTGCCACAATGGAAATCAAGGTTTCCTTTTCCGTAGAATCATATTCTTTTTTGATCTGTGATGTTTTAGAATTATTTCATTGCATTTTTATTGTTTTAGAGTTCTGATATTAATTAGTGCTGCCTTAACAAAATCTGTTCAATTGAATGTTCAAGGGCAAGAACTGTACTTTATGTTTTGTTTTCTTATGTATTTTTAATATCTTTTCCATTTACTTCTTTATTTATGTTGTTTGAAATGTTTTTATAAAAGGAAGGGAAGGGAGAGGAGAGGAGAGGAGAGGAGAGGAGAGGAGAGGAGAGGAGGAGAGGAGAGGAGAGGAGAGGGAAGGGAAGGAAAGGAAAAGAAAGGAAAAGAAAGGAATGGAGGAAGGGAAGGTGAAAGAGAGATGTACAGAACTAATTTTTAGAGGAAAAAACATGTTCAAATATCTTTGGATGCTGAGTGATATTTTAAATAATGAGAAAAAGCTGACTATAGCAGTTGCCAACTTAGCAGGGGGAGAGAACTTTCTGAGTAATACTTCTCAACTAAAAAAAAAAAAAAAGACTTGATGATGTTGCCAAAGAATGTACAATTGATTCACCAGCCTCAGACTTTGAAAATCAACTTATCTCCAAAGCAAAGCCAATGAGAGGCTACTTTGTACTTCATTTAAAATCACATTGTTGCTTACAATACAATGCTCTGTAATTTATCAAATATCAGTCATCAGAAGTTTAAGCCCCTGTCACACTGCACCAACGGATGCAAAGAGGATGTAAAACGGACAAAAAAGCTTGCCATCCGTTGGTTAACGCGATGTATTCACTGCCTCCATTTTGCTTCCTCTCTATCCGTCCAGCATCCGTTTATTGACGTTTCATCCGCTCAGAAAGTTTTGAGCTGCCCAAAACTTTTGAGCGGAAAATGTATCCAATGCATCCGTTCTGCATCCTCTAGGCATACGGGGGACATCCGTTCTGCATCCATTATGCATCTGCTATATCCGCTAGGCATCCGCTGTGCATCTGCACAACTAAAATCCGTTCCAGTGGTAAACGGACGCAGGGACGAAGCAGAATGGACGTGCAGCGTTAGTAGCACGGATGGAGAAAGGATGAAAGCGGATGCAGCTCATCCACTCTGCATCTGCTCTGCATCCGCTCTGCATCCTCTACGCATCCGCTCTGCATCCTCTATGCATCCTCTACGCATCTGCTCTGCATCCGCTCTGCATCCTCTACGCATCCGCTCTGCATCCTCTATGCATCCTCTACGCATCTGCTCTGCATCTGCTCTGCATCCTCTACGCATCTGCTCTGCATCCTCTACGCATCCTCTCTACATCCGCTCTGCATCCTCTATACATCCGCTCTGCGTCCTCCCCACATCCGTTCCTTTCCATGTTATCCGCTCTGCTTATGCAAATTTTTGCCCCTTTTGAGAGCGGATAACAACAGATGGAACATTTTGCTCGTCCATTGTGTCCTTTTTGCATCCGTTGGGCAGCGTGACATGGCCTTAAACAGACAAATATGTTTTGCTCCTGTTCCACTTGTCCATTATCTTTTTTAAACTATAGAAACCATTCATCTGACTTCATCAAGGCCACCTGTTTTAAGGAATAAGACTAGAATATATGCAGAACATAAAATAAGAGAGTTGGAAGGGACCTTGGAGGTCTTCTAGTCCAACCCCTTGCTCAAGCAGGAGACCCTTTACCATTTCAGGCAAATGGCTGTCCAATCTCTTTTGAAAACCTCCAGTGATGGAACACCTACAACTTCTAAAAGCAAGCAGTTCCACTGATTAATTGTTCTCACTGTTAGGAAGTTTCTCTTTAATTCCAGGTTGCTTCTCTCCTTAATTAGTTTCCAACCATTGTTTCTTGCCCTGCCTTCTGGTGCTTTGGAAATACTGGAATACTGCTATCATGTCACCCAGTCCTTCTTTTCTCTAGACTAGCCAAACCCAAACACACAATTGTTCTTCATATGTTTTAGCCTCCAGTCCTTTAACCATCTTAGTTGCTTTTCTTTGCACTTCTTCCAAAATCTCAACATCTATTTTGTAATGTGGTGACCTAAACTGGATGCAGTCCTCCAGGTCTGATCTTTTTAGGGCTTTGGAAAATAGTTTGACTCCCTCATCTTTGTAGGAACCCCTCAAACTTTGGAAGACTGCTATTATGTCCCCCCTTAATAAATTAAGGATAATAATTAATTAAGAAATTCATTCATTCATTCATAATGTGCTGGGTTTAAGAAGAATAGGGGGAAATAGGCTGTATTTGCTTGTGTGTGTGTGTGTGTGTGTGTGTGTGTGTGTGTGTGTGTGTGTGTGTGTGAGTGAGGGAGAGAGAGAGAGAGAGAGAGAGAGAGAGAGAGAGAGAGAGAGAGAGAGAGAGAGAGAGAGAGAGAGAGAGAGAGAGAGAAAGAAGAGGGAGAGTGGGAGAGAGGAAGACAGAGGGAGGGAGTGGGAAGGAGGGAGAGAGAAAGAGAGAAAGTCAGAGTCAGAGTTTTAAGCCTCAAACAACAATCTAGATTTATCGTATACAGTAAGTGACCAAGTAGATTCTGCTAAGAAAAAATAAAAGATAAAAATTCCACAAAGCTATTAATGGTTCCTGAATATCAGCAAGCTTTTTCCCCCCTTCCCACAACCTGCCACACACACATGCACAATTTTTTAAAAATGGGGAATTGAGGTCCCCTTTTATCCCAACCGGCTGCTTTTGGAGGTAAAAGGAGGAGAGCCTCAAACTTCACAATCGCCAATAATGAGCTATCATTACTCAAATTACACTGAGTGCTGATTAGGTTTAAAGTAATGAAGAAAACAACACAATCTATCATCATCAACCTAAAGGGGAAGTCAATGTGCACTGGTGGTTTGCTTAGCTCTTAGCGCAGGGCTCCATCTACAGGGGTTGAAAGAGGAGCAAAATAGATGTACGTATTATTATTTTTTTCCTAGAGCTTTTACCAAAGCCACCTGTCCTGTGATAAAACTTGGTACATTTTTCTTCTTCCTTGCACCCTGAATCCCAAAACAAATCCATTTATTAAAAATGGGAAACGGGAGAGAGGAAGGGAGGGAAGAATAACAAGAAACTTTTGGAGAATAACATCTTGTGTTTTTCTGTGTCGTGGCTCATTTTTAAGAAACTGCAGGTGTCAAACCCATTCATCAAACATTTTACAAGGAAAAATGTGTTTTCTCAGGAAAACACAAAGTGAGGGAACGGTTTTCTGAAAAAGGTGAGTTTTAACATGGGGTGGCCATGAAGAATTTCAGCCAAAGAGGGAATGAAAGTTTCTCAAAACTCATATGGCAAAACACTATTTGTCAATTCTCACCAGGTGTCCAAATGAAATATACAGTGGGCAGGAAGTTCGTTTTTTAATTCAAGAACAAATTCCTTCTATTTTCTCTGACTTTGTGAAGCAATTTGATTATGGAAGAGGAAGAATTCCAGGAAAGGGGTTGCTTTGGCAGACATTTTCAACACAAAGCAGGGGTGGGATTCAAATGTTTTAACAACTGGTTCTGTGGGCATGGCAAAGTTGGTGGGTGTGGCTTGGTGGTCATGTTATTGTCTGGGCATGGCCAACTCAATATCACGCACATCGAGGCCTCTCATGACTGTGGGGATGCTGCAATAGTCATAAGTGTGAAAAATGGTCACAAGTCACTTTTTTCACTGCCATTGTAACTTTGAATGGTCCCTCCACACAAGCAAAGTACCAGCAAAGGAGGAAAAAAAAACCTCCAGAGACGTTTCTGAGACAGGAAGTCTCGTCCTGCCAAGAATGTAATAAGGGTTAACGGAGAGGCAGTTTCTGTAAGCAACACCAGAATGTTTCCTTCCTGCCTTCCTTACAGGATTAGGACAGTAATTTCTTCTAACAACCGGTTCTCCAAACCACTTAGAAAGTTAACAACCGGTTCTAGTGAACAGGTACGAACTGGTAGAATCCCACCCCTGTATTTAAGCTAGAGTTTTCTAAAATAATACTTAAGCCACGCTCCCGTTTTCCAAGTCACTGGGGCTATCAGAGATGTATAGACATGTCTTAAATTCCACAAGCAGATTTCTTTGCCTTGTGCATATGAATAGAACACAACAGAAACTTTATGGAATAATTTGACCATCATCAAAAATATAAAACAAATATGAAGAGAAAGGAAAGGAAGGGAGGAGAGAAGAGGAGAGGAGAGGAGAGAAGGAGTTCTTGACTTACAACTGTTCATTTAGTGACCATTTGATGTTACAACAGGATTGAAAAAAGTGACTTATGACCATTTTTCACATTTGTAACCATTGCAGCATTCCATTGCCACGTGATCAAAATTCAGATGCTTGGGAACTGACTCATATTTATGACAGTTGTAATATCTTGGGGTTATGTGATCATATTATCTGACCTTCTAATAAGCAAAGTCAATTGGGAAGCCAGATTCACTCAATAACCATGTTACTAACTTAACAATTTGAGTGATTCACTTAACAATGATGACAAAAACATTGTAAAATGGGACAAAATTCTTTCAACATGTTTCACTTAACAGAAATCTTCCATTCAATTGTGGTCATAAGTCAAGGACTATTTGTAGAGTAGAGTAAGGTAGGGTAGAACAGAAATAGAATAGAACAAAACAGAATAGAATAAGAATAGAATATAGAATAGAGTAGGGTGGAGTGGAAGGGAAGGGAAGGGAAGGGAAGGGGAGAGGAGAGGAGGGGAGGGGAGGGAAGGAGAGAAGAGAAGAGAAGAGAAGAGAAGAGAAGAGAAGAGAAGAGAAGAGAAGAGAAGAGAAGAGAAGAGAAGAGAAGAGAAGAGAAGAGAAGAGAAGAGTTGGAAGGGACCTTGGAGATCTTCTAGTCCAACCTCTTGCTCAAGCAGGAGACTCTATATCATTTCAGAAAAGTGACTGTCCAGTCTCTCCTTAAAAGCCTCTAGTGATGGAGCAGCCACAACTTCTGAAGGCAAGCTGTTCCAATATGTTCCATCACTGCATGCAAAGAAAACAATAGGATGTATTTGTAGTAAGTCATCACCTCTACAGGAAGCCCCAGTCTGATCCTTGTGCATATGTTTAAAGGAACAAATCCACCACACATATGATGCAACTACCTTTTTTATCACAATCTGGAGTTGCACTTTCTGTCCTCACACTTAAGATTTATGGAGCTTCTAAGCAGAAAATTGCCTGTTCCGATGCTATTCCTGAGGCAGGTATTCACCATTGTGCATTTATTCTGTAAAACTGCAAGATAACAGCCATTTTTTTTCGTAAGTTAAAATAATTACTAGTTATTAACCAAAGTACATTTTAAACAATATTTTACATTCTTAAATTATAGAGGTATGGATTGTTCTATATAGCTGCTCTGTTTTAATTTTGCAATTAACCAAATGGCAAAAACTTTCTGTCAAATTTCAGACAAGGAGTCAAAAATGTAGTCTTCATTTCTTTTTAATTGCAAGTTTATTTCTGGGTACAGCTTTTCCTAACCTCAGGCCGTCAATGATTCTTTCCCTAACGCCTGCATTCGTGTTCATAGCTTACCTGCTATATCATTTCTTTTAATGTAAGGATTCTTTTTATGCACATTTCTGCACTACATGACAAAACCCAGGGAAATGTGGAAAAGAAGTTTTCTTCTAATCTGTAAGGAATCTGTAAGGAATTAGATTCTTCTAATCGGCTCAGGAAGTGTTCGTTCTGCTTAGTTTTTAAATTGTGAATTAAGCAACATTCTCTGATGTTCCCAACAGAATTCCATCCATGTCTACTTTAATCACTTGCCCTTAGCAGGTTTCTGGGGCAGCCTACCAAAATGTATTGTATTTATTTCTATCCCACCTTTTGTACAAGACCTTAAGGTGGGATAAATAGATTTCCCTATTTATGCCCAAGACAGCAGCCCTCTGGGATAGGTTGGGCTGAGAGAACTACTCAACTGGGTTTCACACCTAAAGGAAGACTGGAACTCACAGCCTAATGGTCAGATAAGGGATAGCAGAACCCAGAGCTGGATAGGGGTAGATCAAGAGTCTCACAAGGAACCCTTCTTTGTTTCTTTGGGTGCACAGAAGATGGCGGGAGAATTGTAGTTTCAGAGTTTCAAGATTCCATTGATGTAGTTTTACAATAAACCAGAATTAGTTGTGATAGAAATTTAATAGATTGATATAAAACACAATATAGACATATGTTGTGTGTGGAACTTGGTAGGCTCCAAGTGCCTTAATCTGATTGGCAGAGAAGGCCGTTCTAGGATTGGCTATTAGGGAACCAATCTGATTGGCCTGCCTGATGGTAGGAACACTCAAAGTACTGTCATTGGCCACAAGCCTCGAGCAAGCCGCTATAAGAAGGGCTGCCGTGGCTTGGACTGTTGTTCCGTTACCATTGCCTTACTTGTTAAAATAAAAGAGTTGTTGTTGGAACCCAGTCTCGCGCAACTTATTTCCAAACGGAACACTGGCAATGAAGGTGGGATCATCGTAGAAGAGCGAGACCGAAGCATGTGGCAATCAGAACCGAGCAAAAGAGATGGCCGGTAACAATGCGCCGCCCACACCATTCAACATGGATGAGGAGAATTGGGAGTCATATATCGATTGCTTTCTAATGTTTTTAGAAAGCAATGAACTGCAGGAGATATCTGACCAAAGGAAGAGGGCTGTCTTCCTTACACACTGCGGATCAGCCACTTTTAAAATGGCGAAGGCGCTAGCCAAACCAAGAGATGTTAAACAGATGACTTGGCCCGAGCTGAACAGAATGCTCCGAGCACATTACGCACCTGTGCTCTCCAACTTGATAAAAAGGCACGAATTCTACAAAAGAGATCAAAAAGATGAGACCGTCGGAGATTTTGTAGCAGCCCTGAGACACATCAGAGGAGCCTGTGAGTTCCAGAACATGGACGAGGCCATGAGGGACTGCGTGGTCCTCGGGTTGGAGGACGCTTCACTTCAGAGTAAGCTGCTAAATAGACCGAACATCACTGTGGCTGAGGCCATTGTAGAAGGTGCCGCCACCAAGGCGGCAAAGAAATTCGCAGCCACTATGTGCCAAATGAATTCAATTCCAGATCCGCCAAATCAAATCAGAAAGAAGAAGGTGGAGGGAAGCAAGAAACAGCCTACAGCGACCGCCCACTATGAAGATCTCGACTCCCCGAGTGACACTGATGACGACAATGAAGATGTACATAGACTTCAATCAGGCAAGAAATGGTGGGAAAAAAGAAGAAGCAGGAGGGAATTCCAATGTGCTGGATGTGGAGGCAACCACCCGCGATCTGAATACGGGTTCCTAGATGCAATCTGCAGAGCTTGTAACAAACGGGGGCACATCAAAAGGGTCTGCCAAAACAAAAAGAGCTATAGTCCTAAAAGACATGGCAGCTCCCCCTCCCCAGACATGAAGAGAGACAAGCCGGAAGCAGATGGAACCGAGATAGTAGAAGTAAAAGAATGAGCGACAGAGAGGAAATGCACCAGATGGTAACAATTGGAAATGCCAGGACAGCAAACATGAAAAAGGTCCCAATAGAGGTGAACATTGAAGGGAAGCCCTGTGAGATGGAAGTCAACTCCGGATCCTTGTTATCCATGGTATCTTGGAACACCATCCAACGCCTGATACCAAACCTCAAACAAAAAGAACTAGAAAAACAAAAACTGATTTTATAGGACTACCAGGGAAATAGAATCCCGGTAGTGGGCCTTGGACATTTCCTCGTCGAATTTAAAAATCATGCCAAAATTTTGCCTCTGACCATCGTCGACCGTGATTGCCCTAGCCTGCTAGGAATCGAATGGTTTGTGCCCCTGGGAATCGGGATGACCGGGATCAACAGCATTGTTCCAGCCAACTGGGAAGAGAGCCTGTTACAAGAGTTCTGGGATGTATTCAACAGGACTCTAGGCAAGTACAAGGGGACCCCAATTTCATTTAGCCTAGACCCGAAAATAGCCCCCATCTGGCTCAAAACCAGACGCGTCCCTTTTGCATTAAAACCAAAAATTGACGAACAACGAAACAAACTAACAGCACAAGGGGTGTTAGAGCCAATCGAACATGCCAGGTGGGAAACACCCATTGTGACCCCTGTCAAACCAGATGGGTCAGTGCTCATCTGTGGAGACTATAAGGCAACTCTAAATCATGCACTTCAACAAAGCATATATCCAGTGCTGGTAGTGCAACACTTATTGCATTCCCTAGGGGAAGGAAAATTTTTTGCAAAGCTTGATCTTGCACAAGTGTACCAACAGCTACCCGTTGACCCCACTATTGCAGAGACACAAACTATAATGACACACAGAGGGGCGTTCAAGTGCGACTGACTCCAGTTCGTCGTTAGCGTTGCCCCAGGCATTTTCCAAAGCCTCATGGAGTGCCTTTTAAATGGAATCAAGGGAGTCATCCCTTATTTTGATGATGTTCTAGTGTCAGCAAAATATGCTAACCAACTAGAAAGTATATTAAAAGAAGTCTTAAGAAGATTCAAAGATGCCAGCCTTAAAGTAAAGCGAGAAAAATGTAACTTAGCCACCAACCAGGTAGAATTTCTAGGTTACCTCAAAGATGAGCAAGGGATACACCCCATCAAAAAAAAGGTAAAGGCAATCAAAGGCCACCTAGACCTAGGAACAAAACTGACTTACAAGCATACCTCGGGCTCATAAATTTCTACAATGTGTTCCTGCCCCAAAAAGCAACTGTAGCAGAACCCTTACATCGGTTGTTAGACAAAAAAAACTATCTGAAAATGGGACCACCAGGAACAAGCAGCATTTCAAAGTACCAAAGATCTATTAATGTCTAACACCGTTTTGATCCAGTATAGCAATACCCTGCCTTTGATGGTCACCTGTGATGCATCGCCTTTTAGAATCAGTGCCATCCTGAGCCACAAGCTACCGCAGCAGAGAGGCACCAGTCGCCTTCTATTCAAAAACACTATCTAAATCGGAGAGAAATTACAGCCAACTCGACTGAGAAGCCCTCGCAGTCACAGCCGGAGTCAAAAGATTCCATGAGTACCTTTACGGCAGAACTTTTTCAATCATCACTGATCACAAACCCCTGTTAGGGATTCTAGCAAGAAACAAACTGACCCCGAACATTCTGTCACCTAGAATGACGAGGTGGTCGGAATTCCTCGCTGCTTACACACTGATCCAGCACCTAGGGAAGACCATCACCCATGCAGACTCTTTGAGCCGTTCCCCACTGCCCATCACGGAAGACGACCCAGCTCCCAACATCTCCACTCTCCAACTCAAGGCCTGGCTGAATCTACCACTAACCGCAGCAGATGTCACGAAAGCTACCGTGAAAGACCCGCTGACAGCTCGCATTCTGTATTGGGTAGGTAAGGGCTGGCCAGACAAAAACAAAACCGAGACTTTTAAGCCATTTCGCACCCGACAGACTGAACTGTCTCTCGAGAAAGGCTGTATTTTGTGGGGTAACAGGGTGGTAATCCCTAAAAAACTTCTGGAAAATGTTTTGTGCATGTTGCATGAGGGGCACCTGGGCATAGTTAAGTCGAAAGCCCTGGCCAAGAGTTACGTCTGGTGGCCAGGGCTGGACAAAGACATTGAATGTTGGGTGGCTACATGCCATGACTGCCAAAATTTGAGGCCTACCCCCCCACAGGCACCAGTCAGGGAATGGGAAACTCCCTGGGGCCCATGGTCGAGACTGCATATTGACTTTGCTGGGCCAATGAAAGGCAACACCTTTTTGATAGTCGTGGACATCTCCTTGAACTGGTTAGAAGTCATACTTATGGCTTCCACGACCACTGAGGCAGTGATGAAGCATTTAGACAAACTTTTCGCCACGCATGGACTGCCTGATGTATTGGTGTCGAACAATGGGCCCCAGTTTACCACGTTGGCATTCGAGCAGCATTTAGCTGCACAGGGCATCCGACACACCTTAACAGCGCCGGCTCATCCGGCTGCAAATGGCAGGGCTGAACACATGGTTTGATACACTAAGGAGGGCCTAGAAAGAATGGAAAAGGGGGATGTGCAAGAAAAGCTAAACCGATTATTAACCATGCAACATATTACCCCTAGCAGCACAACCAACAAGAGCCCAGCAGAACTCTTAATGGGTAGGAAATTGCATTCCTACCTCAACTGACTGTACCCCACTTATACCTGGGATAACCCCCCCTGACTCCTCCAGCAAATATTGCGCAATCGAGATAGGCGACCTGGTTTATGCAAAAAAACTTACTGGAGATCCGTTATGGCTCCCAGCCACAATCACCCAAATCACAGCCCCCCGGTCTTACCGACTAGTTTTAGATGATGGAAGAGAATGGAAGAGGCTCATCGACCAGCTTCGTTCTCGCACCCTAGAACGCAACACAATACGATCGCCAAAAATAAATAACGAACCAGAAACAGTCGAGAGAAGGGGGGAACTACAAAATAATAAAAAAGGGAGAGACGAACCTCCCATAACATGACAACAAACACTACACAAAGACTCCCAAACAAATTAAAAAAAACACTCATGATTAGATGAACCCCAAAAGAGAAGTCCAGGAGCAGGAGAATGAAGCGAGGCCTTCCTGGAAGGAGACAACCAGGCCAGCTCAACCAACCCGGCCAAACCAGGAGGGAGCGGTGGAGCCATCTCAACCGGACCGAGAAATTCAGGCAGGAGCGGCAAGGCTGACTCATTCTTCCAGGAGGTTCCATGGAGAAGGCACAAAGAGAAAGCGATCCCGTCTGAACCATTTGAAGACCACGCCGAGACTGAGCTGCGCAGGTCAACCAGGACTTGAAAAAGCCCCACCTACCTGCGTGACTATGTGATGCACATTGGATGAAACCAAAGTGGGAGGGATGTTGTGTATGGAACTTGGTAGGCTCCAAGTGCCTTAATCTGATTGGCAGAGAAGGCCATTCTAGGATTGGCTATTAGGGAACCAATCTGATTGGCCTGCCTGATGGCAGGAACACTCAGAGTACTGTCATTGGACACAAGCTGCGAGCAAGCCACTATAAGAAGGGCTGCCGCGCTTGGGCTCTTGTTCCGTTACCATTGCTTTACTTGTTAAATAAAAGAGTTGTTTTTGGAACCCAGTCTCACGCAACCTATTTCCGAACGGAACAACATATATAACCATTGGTTGAAAGTATGACATAAATTTTAAGATAAAATTGGGAATATCTCTTATGAAATGATGGAATAAATAGTTTAGTCATGGATGATTAATAAGTGATAAATATATATGCATATGTTAGTTTGACAATGTGAAAATTGATCTAAACTGTGAGTAAATAACTATAAAAGGAAAGCACAAAAGATTTGTAATCAACTGACATACTGTATGTATATAAAATGGAAGATGATTTCATGTTTTTATGTTTTGTATGTGTATGTTTGTTCTTAAAAAATAAAAACTCAAAAAAAAACCCAAATAAACCAGAATTAATTTAGTGTATCTGGTCATGTTTCCTGTTTGGTCTACCTGGTAAAACTGGGTATCTAATCCAGCATCTTTGCCATTACACTGCACTTGGGACATGATAGATAGATAGATAGATAGATAGATGATAGATAGATAGATAGATAGATAGATAGATAGATAGATAGATAGATAGATAGATAGATAGATAGAT
>BLBF01000077.1:4042908-4059633 GCA_015471245.1 Laticauda colubrina | reverse complement strand
AACAGCACACATGTAAGTACCCGCGAAAGCCTAAGAAAACATATATGTATATGTACATATACATGTGAACATGTATATGTGTGTGTGTGTATATATCCCTCTTTAAAGTGAGCCATCTCCTCTTAGGGAAGAAGGAGATTGAGGTCCACCTGAAGGGGCGCGCTGAGGAATTTGCGGATTTTCTGGAAGACAAAATCGCTTGACTTTGTTCCCAGTTGGATGCCAGCATGGTTGCTGATCTGATGGAAGCGTCTGAGGCAGGTTCTTGCCCTGTTATCTGGGAACAGTTTGACCCTGTTGCTCCTGAGGAAATGGACAGGATCCTAGGGAGGATGCACACGAGCACCTGTATTTTCGACCCATGCCCCTCCTGGCTTCTGAAAGTTTCCCAGGAGGTGACAGACAGGTGGACTCTGCTGGTGATTAAAGCTTCCCTACAGGAGGGGATGTTGCCCTAGCACTTTAAGGAGGCTGTGATCCACCTACTTCTTAAGTCCATCACTGGACTCCACCCACTTAGATAATTTCAAACCTGTGTCCAATCTTCCCTTCTGGGGGAAGGTTGTTGAGAAGATGGTTACGCAGCAGCTCAAGAAGTTTCTGGATGAAACGGATTATCTCAACCCCTACCAGTCAGGATTCAGGCCTGGATTTGGGACAGAAACAGCATTGGTTGCACTTTTGGATGATCTCTGGTGGGAGTAGGATGGGGGTAGTGCATCCATCCTTGCTCTACTTCACCTCTCCACAGCTTTTGATATCATTGACCATGGGATTCTCCTGGGACGGCTTCAGGGGATGGGAGTGGGAAGCCTTGTGCTGTCTTGGTTCACTTCCTTCTGCAGCTGCTCTCAGTCATTGTTGATAGGAGGAGAGAGATCCAACCCTCACCCATTGCTTTAGGGGTTCTGCAGGGCTTGGTACTCTCTCCGCTCCTGTTCAACATTTATATGAAACTGCTGGGTGAGATTATCCGTCACCATGAACTGAGGTATCATTAATATGCTGATGATACTCAGCTGCATGTCTCAGTCTGTGGAGAGTTAAGTATTGCTGTGTCCTCCCTCTCGCAATTTCTGGAGGCTGTTAGGGGCTGGATGGGGAGCAGTGGGTTGAAACTAAATCCATGCAAGACCAAGTGGCTCTGGATCTGGGGTTCATTGGTTCAGAGAGAATTACTACCTTTAGTCTTGGATAGGGTGGCACTACCCCAAATATAACCTGTACATAATCTGGGGTTTCTCCTGGACTCACGACTACTGTTAGAAGAGCAGGTGGCAGTCGTGGCCAGGAGGGTCTTTGTGCAACTGCGGGTTGTGCACCAGTTACACCCTTTCCTGGATCAGCAATCCTTACTCAGAGTCACTCATGCCCTGGTCACTTCCAATCTTGATTTTTGCAACGTGCTCTACATGGGGCTACCCTTGAAGAGCATCCGGAAGCTCCAGTTGGTGCAAAATGTAGCGGCCCGCATGGTTTTATGCAGACCCTGATGTGCACATGTGTCACCTCTCCTACAGGAGCTGCATTGGCTGCCAATTTGCTTCTGGGTGCAATTCAAGGTGCTGGTTGTCACCTTTAAAGCCCTTCATGGCTTGGGTCCAGGTTATCTGAGGAAACATCTCTTGCCAGTGACAGCTACCTGACCCATTGGAGCGAGGAGGCAGGGAATGCTGTGGGTCCCACCCCTGAGGGAGATACACCTGGTGGGACCTAGAAGAAGGGCGCTCTGTGGTGGCTCCATCTCTCTGGAATATCATTGCCCCAGAGATTAGAATGCCCCCCTCGTTAATACTATTCTGAAAGGTACTGAATACCTGGTTTTGCCAGCGGGCCTGGGGAACCCAGAGAGCGATGGAATCCATCAAATGGCTAGTGTGACCCACTGTCGTCAGGATGGGTGGGTGGGTGTTGGTTTTTGTTTTGTTTTGTTTTTTGTTTTCCCAAATTTTGTTCTATTGTACTTTTTTTTAACTAATGTATTTGATTCTTTTTGTTAGTTCTTATTGTTTTTATTTTTGTTTTCTGTTTTAAATATGATTTTACATTGTATAAGCCGCCTTGAGTCGCCATGGGTGAATAGGCGGTAATATAAATCAAATAAAAAAAATAAAATATATACATATGTATATATGTATGTGTGTGTATATATATATATACATATGTAAGTGTATGTACGTATGTGTGTGTATGTATGCATGTATATATGTATGCATGTATGTATGTATGTATGTATATGTGGGTTGAATTTTGCCAACGGTTTATATGTATAAAGCTATAAAGGTTTATATCTATCTATCTGTATACACACATGCACACAACACACACAATACAAACACACACACACACACACACACATATGGACTGAATGTTGATCACATGACCATGGGGATGCTAAAAAGGTTGTAACTGTAAAAAATTGTCATGTCACTTTTTTCAGTGCTGCTGTAATTTTGAACGGTCAGTCAATGAACTGTTGTAAGCCAAGGACAACCTGAAGTTTCCTGTTTGTTGAGATTATAATTGCAATGTTCTCTGGGATTCTAGGAATACCATCAAAATACTCCTGGAGGACACCAGGTAAGAGAAGGCAGTTTCCTCTCTACCGTTTTAGTTCCCGTCTTGATATATGGTTTGAAATATATTGAAAATCATCAACTGGAATAAGTTGCAAACTTTCAGGTATATTTTAGAAAGCTATGACAGTTCTGTGTGGTTTTGGACAGCCTATCCTTAACAATTTTAATAAACTATTGCCATGGAAACCCATAGCTAGGATGGAAGAACTCAGGGAAAAAGAAAAAAATTATGTCAACATGGGAAATCAGGAAACTATACTGCTGTAAGTGATCATTAATTATCAATTTTTCAGGAGGACTGCCAGAAAGTTACCAGGAAAAAACTGAATAAAATGAAGTCTGATGAAGCGGCTCTTCTTTTAGGTTGTTCTGTGAAAAGGTGTACAAAAAATAGAGTTGAATGATTGTTCGTTCAAAGCATTTGATCCTTCGCATCTGCCACAAAGACCCGTAAAGGGGAATTTACAAGACTCAATAATTAATCTAAATAAGCTGAACAGCATATTGCTCATCTTTCCTGTGTTTTATTTTGATTTGATTTGGGGTTTTTTAAATCTGTAAATGAGAAATGATCTTCAGCATTTTTTAAATTAATTTGTTTTGTAAAGGCAGGATAAGAAGCAATCGGTGGAAAATAGTCAAGGAGGCAACCTAAGCATCTATAGATCAAATGAACAAACAAAATAAACCACTTATCAGCATTCCAGAAAACCTCCACTCCAGCAAATAACTCTGAGACAGACATCCTCTCAAAAGTTCTGTTTTATTTGGGTAACAAACTGGCACATCTGGGAAATCCCAAATCTGAAAGTCCCAGGTTTCCTTGCAATCAGTAGGAACCACAGTCCACCCCCTTCACCCATCATTGCATCACATACTCCAATCACCATCCATCTCAACTTGAGACATCCCCTCACCCAGGTGCAGAAATAGCATGACCTTGACTTAGAAGAAGAATGCTACTGTGTCTAACCATATACACTCCAAGATATTCCCCCCTCCCACTTTCCCAGGCTCAATAATGTAGCAGTGTGGAAGCATCTGGTGTTAATATGGCTTTCAAAGGTGACACTACTATGAGATGGTTTCAAACAGCAAGGCCATTCCTTCAGTATAGACCTAGAAGATAGATGTCAACATCTCCACACTAGATGGAATAAATATCTCATACAGATAATCTTTTGAGTACAGAAGTTATATTTGGGGGGTTTATAATTTAGTTTTGCTAGTATAATTTATCCTGTTAAGTTTTTTAAAAAAATTGTAGAATCAGATTTATAGAAAATGAAATCTCAGCAACAGAGTTTAATCTGACATAGTGGCAGTTGAAATGGCAGACTTTTTCGCTGCAATATTCAGAAAAGCATAAAAGCTTAATTCCCCTCTATCCATTAGATTGAGAGGTGTGGATTGCATTAATATTGTAAAAAGGAAATGAAACTTCCCTTCTCCTAAAATGATTTAATAATTGGTCATTATCAAATCTTCCTAATGCATTGACAGAATTATTGAGTTTTCTTGTAATGTTATACAACCATCAGATTATTAAAGATGCTACTTGTGGACTGCTTTTGTTCATGGATTTTTTGTGAATGTTGTAGACCTCAAACTTCATAACTTGAATAAAACATGGAATATTATATATCCTATATTCTATTCTATTATTCTATTCTACTCTAGTTTATTCTGTTCTAATATCATATTCTGTTCTGTTCTGTTCCATATTCTATTCTATTCTGCTTTATTCTTCTTATATCATATTCTATTCTATTCTATTCTATTCTATTCTATTCTTCTGTTCTATTCTTATATCATATCATATCATATTCTATCTGTTCCATATTCTATTCTGCAATGCTATGCTATGCTATGCTATGCTATGCTATGCTATGCTATGCTATGCTATGCTATGCTATGTTGTTATGTTATGTTCAGAGGTGGTCTTCAGCCAGTTCTGACCAGTTCTGGAGAACCGGTGGCAGAAATTTTAAGTACTCTGAAGAACTGGCAAATCCCACTTCTGACTGGCCCTACCCCCATCTATTCCCCACCTCCCGAGTCCCAGCTGATTGGTTGGTTCTCCTTTGGTTGCCCTGCACAGGAGAATGGAGCTGGAAAGCAGGTTAGTAGGGTGGGGAGAGAATGGGATTTTGCAGTATCCTTCCCCCAGGAGTAGGGAGGGAAAGGATATTTTATAGTATCCTTCCCCTGCCACGCCCACCAAGCCATGCCATGCCCACCAGGCCATGCCCACAGAACTGGTAGTAAAAAAATTTGAATCCCACCGTCGCTGGCACATATAATTTGGCCCCCACCCATGCCAATCCATCTCTAACCATACAGTTATTTGAGTGAGGAAGGAACCAATCATCGAGTTTTAGAGCATCTCTTAACTGTGCAGTCAAATCATTTGATAAATCAACCTCCTTCTTTTTCTGGGCTCTGGTAACCACTGGAGCTGCCAACTGTTTGATTGGGACAATCCGACGTACCACTTCTTGGCAAGCATTATTCTATTGAGGTAATCTAGATAAAACATCCTCCATGAAGTTCTTCCCCCCTGGAATGTACTTCAATGAAAAATTAAAGCTCTTAAAGTACTGCTCCCAGAGAACTTGCTTGGGACATAGCTTCCGAGGCGTGTTCAAAGCCTCCAAATTGATATGATCTGTCCACACCTCAAATGGGTGTTTTGCCCATTTGAAGAAATGCCTCCAGGTTAACAGAGCCCAGTGCCACCCCCAATAGTTCAGTTGGCTCATCCAATTAAAAGTTGTGTCTATCATCATGTGGGCATCTCCAGGTGATGAAGGGGCTCCTGTCCGTTGACCTTGACATAGTTTGATAAAGGGTTACAGCTGCACATAGCATAGGATAGCTTTGGTGTTGCTATGCTATGCTATGCTATGTTATGCTATGCTATATATTACTTCCCAAATATAACATTCTAGGATCCTAAGACAGGCAACACTATCATTTAACCAAAAGAGCTTCGCCTTGTGTTCGTGGAGCCAACCCATTTTAGTCTTGCAGAAAAGGTAGCATTTTTCTCGAAAGAGATCTGATCATGAAGGAACTGGTGCAGCAGTTGTGCAGAACTGCGGGGACCACTTTCGACTGGGCAAATCATCCATCTGATTACAGTACTTCCTGAGACCCTTTTAATGATGATACCATAAAATTATTAGATTTCTCCTCAAATCAATGATAGAAGATTTATCTGTCCTGGGAGAGGGAAGCAGCAGCCCAAAGAGGGCGTTTCAACAGGAAAGTACAAAAGAGAAGAAAATATAAAGGTGGTAATGTATTTTCTTTCAGCTCTTTGATGGAGAATTTTTATCTCTCGACTTATCATTTAAAAGAAAAAGTATCTTTGGAGTTATATTCAACAGGTAACATATGAGGCTCTTATTTGGGGGCTTTTATGGTGGTGCTCATGTTCATTGTACTGTAATTTCACCAGTGCTCTGCAGCCTCCTTGCCTTCCCACACTTTCGCTGTGGGAAAGTGATACAGTGGTTAGAATGTAGTATTGTGGGCAAACTCTGCCCACAGCCTCGAGTTCGAACCTGACCGGCTCAAGGTTGACTCAGCCTTTCATCCTTCTGAGGTTGATAAAATGAGGATTGATAAAATGAGATTATTGGGGGCAAGAGGCTGACTCTGTGAACCACTTAGAGAGGGCTGTAAAGCACTGTAAAGTGTTATATAAGTCTAAGTGCTGTTACTATTGGTCTTTCTTTTCTCCTTCCTTCCTTCTTTACTTCCCTTCCCTTCCCTTCCCTCCCTCCCTCCCTTCCTTCCTTCCTTCCTTCCTTCCTTTCTTCCATGGTGACAGTGTTTAGAATGCAGTGTTGCAGGCAAATTCCGCCCACTGCCAACAATTCAGTCCTGACTGGCTCAAGGCTGACTCAGCCTTTCATCCTTCTGAGGATGATAAAATGAGGATCCAGATTGTTGAGGGCAAGTGGCTGACCCTGTAAGCCACTTAGAGAGGGCTGGATAGCACTGTGGACTGATATGTCTGTGTACTATTGCTATTTAGCCACAAACAAAGGATCCAGAGGGATCCATAGATCTTTTTTCTAGTTAAAACTATAAATAGACAAGGGAAGCGTAGAATCAGACAAAGATCTCCCATAATACAAAATCTAGCTGATAAAATTATGTTCAAGCCGAGATTGACTTCTAACGATTTTCACATATCTGGGTAGATTTATTGGCAAACAAGGTGGATGTTTGAGATCATCCTGGATCAAATATATATATCAATGCTTGGAAAAGTAAAGAAAATTCATATCTCAAAGAAAGAACAGTGAGAAATTCAAAACAAAATTCTTAAGCTTCCTGAAAATAAGGCAGAAAGCCAGAACCTCTTTTCCATGGGAATAAAACTCCTGAAAACTTGAAAAGGAAACTTTTGATACAGCAGTTAAAAGAAAATCAACAGGTTCTGGATAAGTGGCCAGTTCCAGAATGCCAAAAGCAGACTTTGATAAGAAAGATTTTTCTACAGCTGCTAATACACGTAACAATATACTTTGATATGGAAAACTGAGCCTTCCTTGCTGAAAAGATTAATTACAAAGTTAAATAGCACACAGCTGAACATCAAATTGGCAGCCATTTCAAGACAGGAAACTATTAATTATTTAGATGGAGAAGTTATAAATCAAAACAGCATCGAACACCATTAAGAAAAAGAGCAAATTTACATTCACCATCTTAGTATTGAAAGTCTATGGCAGTTCGGCAAAGAAATTTCAAAGGATGGCCTTTATTTCATGGTACAGTGATAATTCATTTAATTTTGCCTTCTGATCTTCCTTCTTTCTCAGGGGAATTTCACTTCTAGATCATAAATTTAATTTACCCCTTTGCTTGTCGAGTTTACCCTATTGGCAGGATTCACTCCACTCATTCCTGAAAAACCTGTGCATTTTCTCACATTCCTGCAGCTTCTCCGAATGCATACAGGTGTCTTGCTGGAGGGAAGAAATCAGATTCCTTCACAAGAAGTGGGAGGGAGTGGAATTTGAGGGGTGCTACAAATATTCAATGGACTGCTGCTATTTATTACAGCAATGAGTGTAGTAGGGATTGCCAACGCAGAGTAAAATGGATCACACTCGAACTGTATTTTTCACTTTGAGCCCTTAAAATGCACTCTTGAGGCCTCCTGAGTAGTTTCTTCTAAGGCATCATTTGTGTTCAGGGAGAGGTAGTATCAAAACACATACTTGTGTTAGCCCTGTCATACCAATTTTTTGGGGTATGACAATTTTTTAGGCATCAGGCTGGAAACTGATAGCATGAGTTCTATTCCTGCCTTTGGCACAAATCCAGCAGGGTGGTTTTGGGCCAATCACCAGGAGACTGTAAGTTGTAGTCCTGCCTTAAGTATGAAAGCTGGCTAGGTGACTTTGGGCCAGTCCCACTTTCTCAGCCCTAGGAAGGAGGCAACAGCAAACCACTTCAGAAAAACCTTGCCAAGAAAACTGCAGGAATTTGTCCAGCCAGTTTCCAAGAATCGGACCCAATTGACCAAAAGAAGAAACACACAATTCATATGTACCTTGCCCCTTTTCTGTTTGCTACCATGAAAGTGCATGGCACGTTGTCACAACTGAAAGCATGGCCCAGGATCCAATCTGGGTCAGTCACCGGGACCAGAAGTTTAATCTTCTGAACTTTTGGATCTGTGCTGCAGCCCATCCTCAGGGAACTTCCCTCTCATCAGAATGTGTCCCTTCTCTATTTTTGCTCTGCCCAAGTCTGTGTGCTATTGCAGAAGTCAACCTCAGGGCAGGTGGCCATGTCAAACACCTTGCATCATATGAGAGATCCTTGACAGCTGAACTCCTTGTAAGGGAGAGAAGGAAGACAAGTTCCCCAATTGCTTACCTGTCATCAATTCACAATGCCTCATTACGTAAGTCACTCCGAAAGCTGATGAGGTTTCATTCCAACAAGAGAAGCCAGGGCAATCAATTGCCATCAAACCAGTGGATTATCAATGGATGCAGAAAGGTTAACCTGGTCCTGAAGGGCTCCTGCCATGTCAGCAGAAATTAGCAAGGAAGTAGCTGCCTTGTCAATAGAGCACCGAGACAATTAGTTGATGATTAGACTAGGAGCACTTGGGGGAATTGATAACTGAATGAAGCATCATAGATAAATTTGCATGTATTTAGAAAATCTATAATGGCCTGCTGGGGGCGGGAATCAGGAGGAAAACTGCTGAAGGAATAAAGTCTAAGAGGGGTAAAATACAGTAGTATAACTTAGCAGAGACATATAATTAAAATAGTATAACTTAGCAGAGAATGGATGCAGTAGCTCAGCTAAGTAGCTCAGTAGCTAAGACACTGAGCTTGTCAATCAGAAAGATTGGCAGTTCGGCAGTTCGAATCCCTAGCACCACATAATGGAATGAGCTCCCGTTACTTGTCCCAGCTTCTGCCAACCTAGCAGTTCTAAAGTATGTAAAAAATGCAGATAGAAAAATAGGGACCCCTTTGGTGGGAAGGAAACAGCGTTCCATGTGCCTTCAGCATTGAGTCATGCCGGCCGCATGACCACGGAGACATCTTCGGACAGCGCTGCCTCTTTGGCTTTGTGATGGAAATGAGCACCATCCCCTAGAGCCAGAAATAACTAGCACCTATGTGCAAGGGGAACCTTTATCTTTACCTTAGCAGAGAAACACAAAAAAAATACCTTCCATATCTTAAAGCTAGGATTCAAGGCTTAGAAGCATGGTTTGCTTTCATTTGCTTGCAGAGTCCAGTAGCTCGTTCATTCATTCATTCATTCATTCAGCTTTCAAACGAGTGTAGACCCCTGGCTGCAGTTTCCTTGACAAGATTTCAGAAGTGGTTTGCCACTTTTCTCCTTCTTGGAGTTGAAAGAAATTGACTGGCCCAAGATCACTCAGCTGGCTTCATGCCTTGGTCAGGACTATAATTCACAATTTCCTGGTTCTTAGCCTGGTACCTTAAACCACATTATCAAACTGGGTTTTATTTTCCCCTTATAGCTTTCCTAACCCAATTTCAACTGAACAGTTACAGATTTAGTGAAAACACAAGGAGGGTTGACTGTGTATGTGGTTTTTATTTAAATTGGAGCTGGGGTTAGAATGCAGTATTGCAAGCTAACTCTGCCTACAACTAGGAGTTCGATCCTAACTGGTTCAAGGTTGATTCAGTCTTCCATCCTTCCAAGGTCAGTGAAATGAGGGCTCAGATTGCTGAGGGCAATAGGCTGACTCTGTAAACTGCTTAGAAAGGGCTGTAATGCACAATGAAGTGGTGTGCAACTCTAAGTGCAATTGCTGTAATAATATTGCAATCTTTCAAATACTCATTTTCCCACTTTTAGATGTCTCATTATGCATTTGCAATTCATTCTAGAACATGGCCTCAAATTATCTAATGGAATTCCATGTGCTTCAGTCTTCTTCAAAAAGCATTCCTAACTTTTTTCTGAGCACCCTGATAGAAAAGAAATGTTTTTTTCCAAGACCTGTCCAAAATGCTGTGTTTTCCTGAAAATAAGACCGTCTTATATTTTTTACTTCCAAAAAAGGTACCAGATCTTATTTTCAGAGGACATCACCCACTGACTAACCTCACTTATGTGAAGCACCCCTGGTTTCCCTTTCACTGTCAGTGGCCTTCAGGAACTTCTTCTTCTGCAGCCAGCAAGGCTTTCCTAAAGGCCTCTGCAGCTGATAATAGAGCTCTGGGTCGATCCAGAGCTTTATTCTCAGCTCCAGAAGCCTTCAGGAAAGCCTTGTCAACCTTGCCGGCTGCAGAAGAAATGGACTGGCAAGGCAGGTGTCAAGGCATGAGAGGCCTGGCTACAACTGTCCAAAGGTAAGTAGTAGGGTAGCTCCACCCCCTCCCATCCCCATCCTAGCTTAGTTTTTACCCATGCATTCTGGAGTGGGCAGGATCTTAATTAGGGCTTATTTTGGGGGGTAGAGCTTATATTGAGTGCATATGTAAAAATCAAGCTAGGACTTCAGGGTAGGTCATATTTTTGGCGAAACAGGACAGTTAATTAGATAAGGTGATTGAATGAGTGGGTAGATTGGAAAATACGTAGACAAACTCAGGTCTTCATCCCTTACTCCAGAACCTTCAGGGCCTCTTCGGAATACTCACTCTTCCACTGATCATGAAAAAGAAGAATGTCAGAATAACAGAGTTGGAAGGGATCCTGGGAGTCTTCTAGTCCAACCCGTGCTCAAGCAGGAAACCCTATATCATTTCAGACAAATGGTGGTCTTATCTCTTCCCAAAATCCTCCAGTGTTGGATCATCCACAACTTCTGGAGGCAAAGTGATTCTACTGATTATTTAGAGTCTTTCCTTTCTCTCTTGTTCACTTTCTTCTTTCAGAATAATTTCATACGTTGACCAACCTATCTCCATATCAATGGAGCTTGTAACTTCTGGAGAATAAAATCTGAAGGGCTGATTTACGTAGGACATCCTTTGCTGCAACCTGGAGGAAGTAGGATGACTGCAAACCAGGAATCTAATCTAACCAAGGACTTGCCACTAAATGGGAAGGGAGGGAAATAGTTAGATGGGGTGCTGTCATGAAAATAATAAGTTTTCCTATGGAAACCAAGGTCATTTCAACAGGTGGCTGGGAGAGGAGGAGTGAAGTTGTCAAGCAACTGGTCAGCACCTCAACTGGACCATGTGACTGATGACTTGGGGAAGGGGAAAAACTTTATCTTTTAATTAGGTGAAAACTGCTGGAACCTTCAGAGTCAGTTTTCACCAGTGGTGCCAATATGATATATCCAATAAAATTCTCCTTTGAGGAATTTGTCTGCCTTGGAGTTCTGCTTTCTATAGGTCCATTACTTGGAATCAGGGATGGGCTTCAAAAATTTTAGCAATGGTTTCTCTGCCCAGTTTCCTGGTGGGCATGGCCAGGGTGGGCGTAGCCTATTTGGCCTCCTGCACCACAGCAGGGGGAGGGGAACTTTTTGCCCTCCCCAGCTCCGGAGACTTTCCTCGAGCCTCTGGGAGGCTGAAAACGGCCTCCCCGGGCTCCAGAAGCTCTCTGGAAACCAGAAATGGGCCCATTTCTGGCCTTCCTGAACTTCCGGGAGGCCTGTTTTTCACCCTTCCCTAGCTCCACACACACCCTGCAGTTAACCTGCATCCAAAATGGGCCACATGGAGACTCCTGGGAGGGGTGGAGTGGGATGGGCAGGGCCAGCCAACAGTGGGATTTGGGGTTTCTCTGAACTGCACAGAATCTTAGCTGGGGGCTCTCTCGAACCCCTGCGAACCCCCAGCAGCCCAACCCTGCTTGGAATCCTGACAAAAGGAGCCATGATGGCACAGTGGTTAGAATGCATTATTGTAGCCAAACTCTGCCCACAATCTGGAGTTCGATCCTGATGGGGCTAGAGGTTGACTTCCATTCTTCCAAGATTGATAAAGTTTATTTATTTATTTATTTTAGTTGGTTTGTCAATTGCTTACAAGATAATAGGCATAAGTAAAAACATAGTTATGAATATATGGATATATATATAAGAAGAATAAAAGAAACAATAGGACTGGGATGGTAGGCATGTTGGTGTGCTTATGCATGCCCCCTACGGACCTCTTAGAAAAAGGGTGAGGTCTATAGTAGACAGTCTAAGGTTAAAGTTTTTGGGGTTTGGGGAAGAAACCACAGAGTCAGGTAGAATATTCCAGACATTGACCATTCTGTTGCTGAAATCGTATTTCCTGCAATCAAGTTTGGTGCAACTAACCTTGAGTTTGTATCTCTTGTTTGCTCTTGTATTGTTATGGTTGAAGCTGAAGTATTCATTGACCAGTAAGACATTGCAATGTATGATTTTATATACTCTACTTAGATTGGACCAAAGAGGGTATAGTTCTAGGTTTTCTAGGTCTAGAATTTCGAGTCTGGTGGCATAAGGTATTCAGCAACGAGTAGAGGAGTGGATAACTTTTTTTTGTCAATATGTAAGACAGAGCATTTATTTGTTGAGATTTGAAGTTGCCATTTGTTTTACCAATCTGATACATAGTCAAGTTCTTTTTGAAGGGTAGCAGTATTGTCTGTGGTGTTGAATAGCTTTACATCGTCAGCAGAGAACACAGTTGCTCTTAATATGATCATAGAGGTCATTAATGTAGAGTATGAAGACAGTTGGTCCTAGAACACTGCCTTGGGGGACACTACTGTTGACAGGAACAGAATTTGATAGGACACTCCCAATTTTGACCATTTGTTGTCTGTTTGACAGGAATGCTTCTATCCAGTTATGCAGGTGTCCAGAGATACCATAAGATTTTAGTTTTAGGAGTAGTTTGTCGTGTACCACTGAATCAAAGGCTTTACAGAAGTTTTTGTAGATTGCATCTATTGCTTTCCTCTGATCGAGTTGTGTAGTCCAGGGGTCCTCAACTACCCCCTGACCGGTAGCACCGGAAGCACCGTCAAATCCACTGTCCGGTCCGTGGATCATTTTGTACCGGGCCGCAAAGCTTGGGCACCACCTTCTTGTTTCGACGGTGCTTCCGGGTTTTCGGTTGCTTCCGGGTTTTCGGTTGGAAAGCGGCATTTGGGTGCTGAAGGAATCCTCACGCCTTAGTTTCGTCGAAGGGGGGGGCAGCTTCGAATGAAGAGCCGTCCCGATGGCGGTGGAGTCTCGTTGTTACTCAGGTACCGGTCTGTGGAAGAATGAATAATCGTGAAACCGGTCCCTGGTACAAAAATGGCTGGGGACCACTGGTGTAGTCCATATGTTTTTGCAGTGTAAGAGTTGCAGATTGCAGGATAGTTTTTTTCTGAAACCAAATTGTTTATTCGAGAGTAGGTTGTTTGTGTCTAAGTGGAGGATAATGGATTGGTTAATAATTGATTCCATGACTTTACAGGTAATGCAGGATGATGATGATGATGATGATGATGATGATGATGATGATGATGATGATGGCCCAGATTGTTGGGGGTGAAATACTGACATTGTAAATTGCCGAGAGGGTGCTTTAATGGGGCAGTATATGAGATTTATGCTTTTACTATTGCTAACTATACTGCAGAGCTCTTGAGAGGATCAAAGTAAAGGATACTATCACTTCACCCTGTCACTCTTCTATCTCCACTCTGCACCTGGTTGAAGATTTCTGCGCATAGTAGCAAATTATTTGATCTGAATATTCAGTATAGACAATAATAAAAACTGTTTTCAGGTCACAATGTTCTCCACCCAGCAATATGGTGAATGAGATACATTCAGAGGAATAGGGCACATGGAATAAAATCTGAATTAGAAAAAGCTGTTATCTTTCCAGGGAGAACTCCGGGACAAATTGATATCTCACCCTAACTACATCAAACCTCGGACATCTCCTTTTATTTCATAAACAGTTCACATTTCTATCCCTGGTGACATTTTAAATAGCTTCTCTGTATGAACCAAGAAATTACCTAATCAGGCAATTTAATAGTTCTTTCTGTTTGTTTCTATCTCCATTTAGCATTTTTTCCCCATTCCACTCTCTCTGCAACTGGAATATCAATTGCTTTCTCATTTTGCTTGCCGGTCTTTCTGTAAATTCTCATGGTGAGGATGAGATAAAAACAAATATGCCAGTTTTATTCCACATTCATTACTGTTTGTGAACAATAGAAATGAAAATTTCTATGAGGAAAACATTTTTGATAGATACAGAAAGCTCATGGATGCACACCTCTCTCCTGCTAGGTATGAAGGTATAGAGGAAGAAGGTAGACCTGGCATATGATCTGGATTTCCTCTCTTGTAAACATGGAACATACATAGAAAATAGGACATAGAGTAATAGAATTGGAAGGGATCTTGGAGGTCTTTTTGTCCAACACCCTGCTGGAACAGGAGATACCATATCATTCTGGATAAGTGGATGTCCAATCTCTTCTTGGAAACCTCCAACAATGGAGCACCTACAAATTCTGGAGGTAAGTCCTTCCAGTTTGTTTGTTGTTTGTTTGTTTGCTGCCCATCTCAACCACAAATATTCCTTTCAGGTAGTCCTCAATTTACAATAGCTCATTTAGTGACTATTTCAAACTAACAACATCACTAAAAAAAGTGACTTATGATCATTTTTCACACTTATGACCATTGACGCATCCCCAAGGTCATGTGAATGCTTGGCAAGTGACTAATATTTATGATAGTTGCAGGGTCCCCAGATCATGTGAACACATTTTGGGACAATCAAAGATTCACTTAACAACCAGGTTACTGACTTAACAACTGCAATGCTTCACTTAACAACTGTGGCAAGAAAAGTTGTAAAGTGGGGCAAAACTCATTTAAGGAATGTCTCATTTAGCAAGATAAACTTGGGCCTCAATTATGGTTGTAAGTTGAGGACTCTGTATACAGTAAAATAGAATAGAATAGAATAAAATATTGGAATGAGGAATGGAATAGGGTAGAATAGACTCAAGTAGAGTAGAGTAGCATTGCATAGCGTAGCACAGCATTAGAATGGAATGGAATGGAATGGAATGGAATGGAATGGAATAGAATAGAATAGAATAGAATAGAATAGAATAGAATAGAATAGAATAGGTGGTCTCTCCTTGAATTTCAGCAATGGAATAAGTGACAATCTCTTTCAGGGATTATTTAGATAACATTGAAAATCTCAAAAACCTCTGTAGCTTTTTTGCTATCTGGTATTAAGGTTGGGAAATGCTCTGTCAGTTGACTTTGATGCTGCTTCATTGATTAACTATGGACGTTTTCAAATTTCTCACCATGTTGGGCCCTCAGGAAATTTATTTCAAGCTCCTGTTTGATATATAAATCAAACCGGCCCTCCATTTCATGGAAGCCATTTCTAAGTTTTGTAACTAAATGCATTGTCCATCCATACAGCCACCCCTATTTCATAAGGCTTGCTTGTAGGTGTAACAAGATATTTCTGTGGATTTTCAGAAGGAGCTTAAGAAGATTTCATAGAAATACAGAGACCCACGAACACATTATAGGTTATCTTCTGACCCAATTGCCAATCGCTTTGATGCCCAGATACTTTCCTTTATGTATCCAAGAGCTTTGACATACTAGTATCCAATTATATTCAATTTAGTTTCAGATGGCAAGGACCTTTGATTTATTTTTTTTAAAAGCAAGCTTGAAACCCATAAGTTGTCAGAGAAATGTTACAAAAGGAAGACCATTTTAGATGTTTCAATCCTTTTTAGTTCTCTACCAACCCATGTCCCTTACAAAGAGAGAGAAAGAGAGAGCAGAAGAGAAGATCTTTCATGATTTACCTTGCTACCATTGAAAGGTGATGTTTGCCATCAAGGACACTCAAAACAGCCAGGAAAATGCCTTCTGTAGAAGACAGAAGTATGATTTCTGGATATCACCTACCAACAACGTTCACATACTTTTCTGTCCATGTTAGATAAACATGAAACGCCAATGTGTCTGTTCTTTTAAAGATGATGAAATAGAATAGAAATAGAATAGGAAATAGAATGCAGCACTTCAAAGAGGCAAGTCCTTGAATTTCCCCATTTGAGAGAGAAAGCTTAATTGTGCAGAATATTGATCCCCTGGGCTATTGTCACAACTGTCTGTTGAAGATCCCTTTTTTCCCTGCACCTTTTCTGCATTACAAGGAAACTGTCAGCTCTGCACAACTCCGAGTCTCTTGATAGCAAACTCCACAGGTTAATGTCATTCTCAGAAATGTTTTCCCTGATTTTATGAATCGCACTCCAGTGGAATTAATGGTTCTTTGGTGGGAGCGAAGGGGTGAGGAAACATCAACCTTAGGACTGTGCAAGCAGCTTTAGCTTGTCTCCATGAGGTAAAGAGAAAACACAATTGCCCAGTTGTGTTCAATGAGGCACTTCACATTGACTCGTACTGTGCAGATCTTGATGTTGGAAAACTTTTCTATACCACCACTGAGCTGTGGAGGATGTTGTTGAAACAGTCATGGGAAAGTAATGCAGCACTTCTGAACTAGAGTTGAGGTGGGATGGGATGGAATGGAATGGAATGGAATGGAACAGGATAGGATAGGATATAAGAATAGAATAGAATAGAATAGAATAGAATAGAATAGAATAGAATAGAATAGAA
>BLBF01000077.1:3988903-4006683 GCA_015471245.1 Laticauda colubrina | reverse complement strand
AGGAAGGAAGGAAGGAAGGAAGGAAGGAAGGAAGGAAGGAAGGAAGGAAGGAAGGAAGGAAGGAAGGAAGGAAGGAAATTGAGAGATGTTTGAGGGAAGGGGGAAGGAAGGAAGGAAATTGAGAGGTGTTTGAGGGAGAGAGGAAAAAAGGAAGGGAAGGGAAGGGAAGGAAGGAAGGAAGAAGGGAGGGAGGGAGGGGGGAAGGGAGAGGGGGAGGGAGGGAGAGAAGGGGGAAGGAAGGAAGGAAAGAAGGAAGGAAGGAAAGAAGGAAGGAAATTGACAGATGTTTGAGAGAGAGAGAGGAAGCAAGGAGGGAAGGAAGGAAGGGGTGAGATGATGTGAAAGAGAGAAAGGGAAGGAGTTGCTATAGGTAAAAATCAATGCTGATGCTCTACTAATCCTTCAAGATAGTCTAGACAAGAAGCACAATCAAGTGAACTCACGTTATTGATAGGTGGCACTAACAGAATCACCCAAGTGTAAAAGTATTTCTTCCTTCCTTTCCCTTCAAACTCAGGAACACTAGGGAGGGCCCCTTCTGCAATGCTCCCTACGCCCTCCCTTCTTCTGTGGATTGAGGCATCCTTTACATGCCAGATGCCCAGTATCCTCTCCCTCCTGTCTCCCAAGGTCGTTCCCACATACCATTGCAGACCCCCTAGCAAGAGCAATATTGATCCAAAAATTATCAGAAGTTATCATCTTCTCTTCCTTCCCAAATGTGACTCTGGCTCTGATTTGGACTTCATGCAACAGATGAACCCAGTCATTTTGATTACTAAATTGCAGTTCATAAAATATACACAGAATAAAATGAAGAATACTTAATAACAGAGTTCAAAGGGACATTGGAGATCTTCTAGTGTAACTCTCCTGCTCAAACACAAGACCTTATACCAGGGGTCTCCAAACTTGGCAACTTTAAGATTTATGGACTTCAACTCCCAGAATTCTTCAGCTAGTCATGCTGGCCAGGCAATTCTGGGAGTTGAAATTCACAAGCCTTAAAGTTGCCAAGTTTGGAGACTCCTGCTTTATACCATTCTGGACAAATGGCTATCCAATCTCTTCTTGAAAACCTCCAAGGATGGAGCACCCACAACTTATGGAGGCAATCCATTGTCACTGTGAACATTTAGCAAAGAATGCTTCCTTCTCCCATGTAAACTCATATGCAAGTAGGCCAAAGTTTCTAAACAAGATCATGAGCTTGCATCCTACCTTGGAGCAAATAAAAGTCCTTGTCCAACCGCTGAATTGTTTTCTATGCTTTTTGAGTAGGGTAATCTGAACACAACAGAACAATAGAGTTGGATGGATCTCTTGGAGGTTGTCTAGACCAACCCTCTGCTCAAACAGAAGACCCTATACCATTTTAGACCAATGACTGTCCAGTCTTTTCTGAAAAGTCTCCAACAATGGAGCACCCACAACTTCTGATGGCAAGCTGTTCCACTGATTAATTGTTTATATGGTCATGAAATTTCTCCTTAGTCCTAGGTTGATTCTCTCCTTGGTTAGTTTCTATCCATTGCTTCTTGTCCTGCCTTCAGGTGCTTTGGAAAATAGGTTGACCCACCTCTTCTTTTGGCAACCCTTTAGATATTGGAACACAGCTGTCGTGTCCCCCCGAGTCCTTCTTTTCATACAGTAGATGTACCCAATTCCTGCAATCGTTCTTCATATGTTTTATCCTTCAGCCCCCTGATCATCTTTATTGCTCTTCTTTGTGCTCTTTCCAGAGTCTCTACATCTTTTTTATAATATAGTGATCAAAACTGGATGCAGTATGCCAAGTGTGATCTTACCAAGGCATTATAAAGCAGTACTAACCCTTTCTGTGATGTAATTTTAGGGGCTTTTCCCCGGACAAAGTAAATGGGACCCATTAAGTCTTTTTCGATGCTGGAGTTTTGTTGCCAGCAAGTCCTTTCTTCTTTCTAATTGATAAAGCCAGTGCTGGGTTTTGCCCTGAAATTATTCTTTATTTTACTCTCCCACGTTCCCTAGTCTATCACGATCCTCCTTGCGCTCCATTGCAAGTACAACAAAACCCATGACATTGCAGAACAGTGCAATGGAAAGGAAGACAATATATGAAGTCAGGGGTGGAGCGAGAGAAGAGAAAGGAGGGGGGGAGAAGGACCTTTCATACAACTGTTCTGGTGCCAAACGTGCCCAATCACCTTCTCACCTGCAGATTTGCTGGTTGCCATGGAAATGCGCCATTCCCTTTCAGTGCTGCAACACAGTGGTACCCAGATTACTGTCTCGGAGAAACACAATAGGGGCGAAGGAATTGTAGGTTATTATTGGAACTGTGGCAGGAGATTATGTTATAAACCCAGGATTGCGTCGGCAGATAAACAGGTGTGGAGGTAGAAAAGAGAAGGTGAGGCGAGAAATTAATGCCATCGCAGCCTTGAACGTCAGAGGAAGGAAAGCAGAGAGGAAGCTAAAAGAATGAGCTCACCACAAAATGCTCACCACAAAAATTGCCTCCTTTGTTAATCATATTTCATCTTGGAGCTTGAATGGGTTAAAGGGACTGGAGTAGGGTGGGAGCTATATGCAGGAAATCCTCGACTTATGACCATTTGTTTTGTGACTATGTGAAGTTATAACTGTACCAAGAAAGTGACTTACAACTGGTTCTCATACTTACAACTTTCGCTGCATTCCCACGGTCACATGATCAAAATTTGGGCATGTGGCAACCAGCCCATATTTATAAGGGTTGTAGCATCTTAGGGTCTCATCATCCCCTTTTGCCATCAGGAAGAGGGGGGTCAACCTGTTTTCCAAAGCACCAGAAGGCAACACAAGAAACAATGGATGGAAGCTATCAAGGAGTGAAGCAACCTAGAACTAAGGAGACATTTCCTGATCCTGAGAACAATCAACCAGGAGAAGGGCTGGCCTCCAGAAGTTGTGTCTGCTCCATCACTGGAGGCTTTTAAGAAGAGACTAGACAGCCACTTATCAAGGCAAGAAAAGAAATAATGGCTGGAAACTATTCAAGGAGTGAAGCAATCTAGAATTAAGGGGAAATTTCTTGTTAGAACAAAATTTCAGTTAGAACAATTTATCAGTGGAACAGCCTGCCTCCAGAAATTATGAATTCTCCAACACTGGAAGTTTTTAAGAAGAGACTGGATAGCCATTTGTGGTCTTACCAAGGCATTATGAAAGTAGAAAACAAATACTGGCAATCAGTTTTGGACTGGAAATACAGGACACTGAAAAACGGGCATATCTTTCTTATAGGACAAATATCATAGGCTAGACTAGTTTGTGGTTCTGTGTGCAGTGAGCCATAAAACCCCATTGTAGCCCATAATAGCAGCTTATGTCATTTTGTTAAAGAACCACACTTTCATTTTCTCACAGGTCCATGTGTTCTCTATTTTTGTCATCATTTGCCTTCCATTACATTTCTATTCTGAATGGACAAAGAGACTGCAAGTTGCTTCTGATTGTGTGCAAGTCAACAGCATGTGTTGAGTTGTTGTGTGGAGTTTTAGACATATAGTGCTTTGCAATGCAGAGTATACAGGCCCATACTATGCTTTTAAAAGGCCCTTCAATATAAAACCATTCACTCTGGGCCTACTCTGCCTGACTCGTTGACAAACATTTTGCTAGTACAAATAATTATAAATAGGACTGAGTCAAAAGGAGGCCACTAAAGAACACTCAGAAATGTTTACCAGTTCAGAACTGTGAATTCAATTGAATTCATTTTCTTCCTAGTGACACCGTCACGTGTTCACGTCTCAATGGCTCTTCAGCAATGCAATGCAATTCAAGACTTCACAGAATCTCAGATGAACTACAATCCTTTATGCTTTTCTCTCCCTTTTAAAAGACTCTGTTCAAGGTCATAATGCAGCAAATACAACTGCATTATCCATTGTGATATTTTATTCAACCCAGGATCCCGAACTGGTTCCCGCTTTAAGAGATGGATACTTGATGTATATAAGAACATTAGAAGATATTGCATCAGTAATTTAGTGGTGGTAAATGTAGTCTAGATTCCCAGATTCCAGAGGGCAAAGAGACAGAAAAGTATGGAGAATTTGATTAAGAAGGCTCTTCCCTAGCAATTCTCAGAATATATATACAGAAATGCAAATGGTTGCTTCAGTTTGGCAAATTCAAATTCAGAGTAGAGTTGAGAGGGGCCTTAGAGGTCTTCTAGTCCAACCCTTGGCTCAAGCAGGAGACCCTATACCATTCCAGACAAATGGTGGTCCAGTCTCTTTTTTGAAAGCTTCCAGTGATGGAGCACCGGCATGCAAAGCTATCTCTCCAGGCACGCTAGCCGTCTGGGTTCCAGCACATGCATGCACACCGGCCAGCTGATCTTCACACATGTGGGTGTGCAGGAAACCAGAAGAACAGTTCTCCAGCGTGCATGTCAGCCATCGCCTGTTGTTCTTCCAGGTTCCAGCATGCACAGCTGGTCTTCGCGCACGCATGCTCGCCAGAAACTGGGAGACTAGGTGGTCAGGAGCTGCTCTTCCAGCTTCTGGCATTCCCCCAAGCATGCCCATTTCAGCACTCTGTGCTGAACAGCTTTGCCAACACTGTCCTATACCATTTCAAGTGGATGTCCAGTGTTTTCTTAGAAGCATCCAGTGATGGAGCACCAACAACTTCTGAAGATAAGCCGTTCCACTAATTAATTTTTTTCACTGTTAGGAAGTTTCTCCTTAATTCCAGGTTGTTTTGTCTCCTTGATGAGTTTCCATCCGTTGCTTCTTGTCCGGCTTTCTTGTGCTTTGGAAAAGAAAGTTGACCCCCTCTTCTTTGTGGCAGCCACCAAACATTGGAATACTGCTATCATGTCACCCCTATTTCTTCTTTTCTCTAGACTAGCCAAAACCAAATCCTGCAACCATTCTTCATATGTTCTATTCTCCAAGCCTTTAATCATCTGAGTTGCTCTTCTCTGTGCATTTTCTAGGCCCTCAACATCTTTTCTGTAATGTGGTGACCAAAATTAGATGCAGTATTCCAGGTGATCATTGCCTGATCACCACTGATCTTCTGAAAATAGGAGAACAGGCTGCAAACTACAGGGCTGCCTAGGTGCATACTCTTCAAAACAATAATGCATTGTGCTCAGGATGAACACCTGCCTATTAGTGTCCAATCTATGCTTCATCTGCCTTCTGCACCATATGAGCCTATGTGGCACCATATGAGCCTATGTGGCACCATGTGAGCCTATGTGGCACCATCGTAACGACAGTGGCACCAACTACAAGGCATTACCTGAAGCATCCTCTCACTGCTGAGCCCTTCGCATTGGCAATGCTTAACGCCACGCAGAGAGCATGACTGCCAAATTTCGTTCTCTTTCTCCTTTCCCCTTCTTCTTTCCATCTCGACTTATTGTCCTGGCCTTTGACATCAGCTTTGAAATTGCTTGCTGTGATGTACTGCGGTGTGTGCGGTCAATGTGTGTGTGTATGTGTGCTTGTGTGTGTTCTCTCTCTAGTCATAATATTGCTTCAGCCTTCCACTCAACACTTTGTGGGATAATTGTCCCTGACAAGAGGGTGAATCACGGTGGAGAGTTGATAAGCATTACATACAGATGACAGAAGTCAGGACATATCGGATTACTGCTGTGAATATAATAAAAGGGAAACTAAACATGTTGGCAGCTTAAAGACAAGCCATTTCATAACTCTCTAGTGGGGCTATTATCATCCATTTATTGCCACTGATAACCAAGCTGCCATGGTCTCTCCATAGGATCCCATTACAACCCATTTTAACACTTTATTTGCCATGGAGGGACCAGCAGAGAAAGGAGGTGACGTCAAGTTTAATTTTAGCTTCTCTCTCCTCGTTTTGTTTTGATTCAACCCTGCTTGTTGAAACAAAAACCAGGACAGAAATACCTTGAAAGTAGATAGGGAAATAAAAATTGCACAAATATAGGCCAAGTCTTTGGAGTTCTGGAGGTAGAAGATCCACTAAACTGAAGATCAATAGACTACAATGGTGTTTCTCAACCTTGGCAACTTTAAGATCCATGGACCAATTCCCAGAATTCTGGGAGCTGAAGTCCATGCATCTTAACAGAACAGAACAGAATAGAATAACGGAGTTGGAAGGGACTTCTAATCCAACCCCCTGCTTAAGCAGGAAATCATATATAATTTCAGACAAATGGTTATCCAATCTCTTCTTAAAGACTTCCAGTGTTGGAGCATTCCACAAGTTGTTCCACTGATTGATTGATCTAGCTGTCAGGAAATTTCTCCTTAGTTCTAGGTTGCTTCTCTCCTTGATTAGTTTCCATCTGTTGCTTCTTGTAGTTGTCATGGTTAAGAAAAACTGGATTACAACAAACCCAGGAACAGAAATTCTGGAACATAGAATCTAAATAAGATGGTATTGCCCATGTTTCATCTCAAAACTGTGATGAGTGGGAGAACAGCCTTGATAATAACACATCCAAGTTGATAATTCCACTTCTACCAATGATTTACTCAGAATTTATTCTAAGTAAATCATTGGTAGAAGTGGAATTATCAACTTGGATGTGTCAGACGAATAAACAAATCTCATTCTTATATCCTTCCCCATTTCCTCTCCTCTTTATGTCTCCAAACTTCAAAGTAACACATTGTGGGATGTGCAACAATTTACCTTTTCTAAAAATAACAAAATCAGGCAAAGTAGATCAAGTCCATTACATCAAGAAATGTTAGCTCTTTCCTTTTTCTCCTTGCATCAGTTTGCTGGTTCAAGTGGATCTCCAAGTAAGCAAAGAAGCAAAGATTTTATGAGAGTAAAGGTTCATAGGAAATTAACAATGTACAGTTTTCTACCCTTTTTCATATGTAATGTATAGTTTAGCAAAAGCAGGGAGCCACCTATAAGACTGCAAATAGCCTTCAGAAGTTGTGGGTGCTCCGTCACTGGAGATTGGATAGCCATTTGTTCAGAATGGTGCAAACTTTTGGGATGAGAAGCGGAACTTTTTCAGTCATCCAGATCCCCAAGGTGCCTTTTCAAGAGGCAACTGGACTTTCTTTGTTTTTCTTTGAAGATATTTTGCTTCTCAGCCAGGATGCTTCTTCAGATCAGAAGAAGCTTCTTGGATGAGAAGTGAAGTGTTGTCAAAGAAAACCCAAAAATCCAGGTGCCTCTTGGGAAAAAAAGCACCTTTGGGACTTTGCTCTATCTAGTTCAATACTGTCTGTACTGCTTAGGAACAGCTCTTCAAATCTTCACAAGATCTTTTCCAGGCCTCCTTGGAAAGTCCAACTATTTCACTCTGGAGCATCTGTAGGCAAACTATCTGCTCTATGATTGAGCTACAAACCAGCAGTAACGTTTCACACTACAAAAGTGAATGATGGGTTACAATGATGATGACAAATCTCAGCCTGATAGAGCTTATAATATCACTGTCACTAATGGAACAATAGACAGAGAGATGCCGATAGTATAAATTTATCTTTTTGAGCTATCATGGAGATTCTGATAAATTGTTGTCACACCTATTGCTAATGTGCTGAAGTGTAGGAGGTAGATCCTTCCCTATAATGTCCTTATAATTATACTCAGAACAAAATCATGTTTAAATATGAAATGCTGATACAGATAAAGGATTTCTCCTCTTCTCAAAAGATATTTTTCTCCTAAATTCATTGGAGTCCCTTAGTAGAAGATATTTACCATCATAAGAATCAGTAAAGTATATACTGTATTGATAGATTTGGGGGTGCACATAAGCTATCATCATCTTCATTTAATGACCCCATAATTTATTGTAGAGGTGTAGTAGTGTTTTCTGGCCAGATGTCCCTCCTGTTGTCAATGCAGAGTTAAATTCAGCAGATAAATTCTCATTGTGCCCAAAGAGAGAAATATCTGCCTCTACCTAGGATCGAACTCACAGCCTCCTGATTGTGAGGAGAGAGCTCCACCTCTCAGCCATCGTACCACTCGATGCACATAAGCTACTTTATGAGATCTTATTTCCAAGACTTGCCTTCAGATGTTTTTGAATCATTGGGTTGCATGATGGAATATCCAGCTGGATTGGAGGAATCTCCAGCAAGACTTGAGGGAAGGGTTAAAAATGGACCAAGTTTGGAGTCTTTGCACTGCAAGAAGTGGCCCAGGCCAGACTTCCCTCAAAATCTTGCTGTTTCCTAGGGAAAACAGTCAGGCTGGTGAGATTCTTGTAACACATTTTACTGAATAGCGATGAGATTGTCCATGGAGATTTTCAATCATTCAGATCATGGTTGTCCCAAAGGTGTATTTCTAAAAGGCAGCTCTAATTGACTGGTGAGGAAATGATGGGTCTTGTTGAGACTCTTCATGAGTGATTCTAGTTGCTTTTGTCTGACAGGTTCTAAGGTATCAAAGAATTGTTTTTAAGGCATCTTCTAAGATATATCCCCCTTTGGCACATAGTCATGGGATGTTCTCTTTCTCCTCCAACGGAACACAGATTTGGAAGCATCAACCTTATGACAAAACCTTCCTGTCCCCTGTGTAAAATGAAACTTTAGACTCTGCTAAATTTGTTCCTCATAAGAAAGATGCTATCAAGCAGGAAACCTGCAGCTTCCTTTCCATCTCTCAGTTTCTGACAGATGAAGTGTTGTCATATGTAAGACAGAAACTCTTCCTGGAGCTTTGGGATCAAGCCTAATCTCATACATGGGGCAGTGATATGGAAATGTTTGGCTGCAGAGATGTGCTTGGATGCAGACCAGCCCAGAGCTCCAGGCAAATTCTCTGTATGCAAAGATTTTTAGCCCAAACTGTTGTCTGTTGAGAGGGAGGAAGGGCAAATCAGACAACTACTTCTTGGCCATCATAGACAATACTGAAACATTTCTCTACTCTGGGTTTTGTTTCTTTGTTTGTTTCATCTTAACTTGGGCAGGCTATGCCATACTTGACTGATTCCATTAGTAGAACAGTTTCCAAACTGCTCAGATTTAATTTTGAGCACTTAGTTATCAAGCATTCTTCCAAATAGATGTTTTTCAATAGTGAACAAGCTTCCTTAAAAACTGCTTTAGGCTACCTTATTTTTTTCATTGTACATCTTTTTAGGCTCCTGTAGTGGAAACTGTTTCTAGAGCAATTCTGAAACAGTCTTCCAACATTTGTCTTCCAACATTTGATTTGAAGCCACCCAGATCACTGGAGGGATATCATTCCAGAAGGTAGGCATCATGACAGAGAAAACATAGTTCATGGGTTCCAGTAAGATTGTATTGTTTGATTGAAGGAAATGGAAGCGCACCACTTGATCTTTCCATCTTCCCTGTGTTCTTGTTAAGGTTTTTCCTTAAGCATGCTTCTTAACTCTTCTAGTCAATGTTGATAAGGCTTCCAGCCCTGTGATAAACTTTATCAGGGAAAGAATAACAGGGTTAAGAATTTGCCCATCCCTTTTCTTAAGAGACAAGCTCCAGCCCGATGGTGGCAACAGAGACAATTCCCATCAGCTACAAACTGGTTCAGCACAACACCCCTTGATGAAATTTCAGGCTCTGCAAGATTCTGGGAATAGAGGTAGTCCTGGACCAAGAGTCAAAAGATAAAAAGGAAGAAGAATGCCAGATTTAAAAGAGGAATACCATGGAAATAATGGCATAGTTGGAAGCCAAGTGGAAGCTAGAGTTCAAAAATAATGCCACACAAAGCCTCGGATTGACAAATGTTGTGCATCTTTGGTTGCAAATAGCGAGCTTTCTTAATAGATCATTGAGCTAGTTGACAGATTTCAATAAGCCACAGTTTTCATACAAAAACAGAAAGTCTTTTGAGACTCTAGAAAGAGTGCAGAGATGAACAAGAAAGATGATTAAGAGACTGGAGGCTAAACCGTACAATGGACAATTTCAGGAACTGGGTATATATCAGGAACTATTATAGCAAAGAGAAGGACTAGGCTGCTATACAATTATAGTAATCTTCCAATATTTGAGTGATTGTCACAGAGATGAGCGGGTCAACCTATTTTCCAAAGCATCTGAAGGCAGGACAGGAAATAACAGATGGAGCCTTATCAAAGAGAGATTGAATCTCAAACTAAGGAGTAAGAACAATTAATCAACTTTCAGAAATTGTGGGTGCTCCAACACTTGAGATTTTTAAAAAGAGATTGGACAGCTATTTGTCTAGGATGGAACAGGATCTCCTGCTTGAACAAAGGCTTGGACACTAAAAGACCTCCAAGGTCCCTTCCAATTCTGTTATTCTGTTATGGGTTTACACACAACAATCAAAATCAAACTGTGACAAGGTTCATATAGACTAAGACAGAAACCAAAGAAAATCACATTGTGGTATCTCAGCCAATGTATTTCAAGGAAATTCTGTATACTGCTTTATATATTATGGAAATTTAGTTTAATGAAAAGAAGGTCTAGGGGTGATATATTAGCAATGTTCCAATATCTAAGGGGCTGCCACAAAGAAGAGTGGATCAGCCTACTTTCCAAAGCACCTGAGGATAGGACAAGAAGCAATGGATGGAAACTAACCAAGGAGAGAAGCAACCTAGAACTAAGAAGAACTTTCCTGACCGTTAAAACAATGAATCAGAGGAATGACTTGCCTCAAGAAATTGTGGGTGCTCCAATACTGGAGGTTTTTAAGAAGAGACTGGACAGCCACTTATTTGAAATGGAATAGGATTTCCTGATTGAGTGAGAAAGTTGGACTAAAACAGGGGCAGAGATGGTATTCAATAGGTTCTGAACAGTTCTGGAGAACTGGTAGTGGAAATTTTGAGTAGTTCGGAGAACCAGCAAATCCTACCTCTGATTGGCCCCACCCCCATCTATTCTCTGCCTCTGGAGTCCCAGCTGATTGGCTGGGTCTCCTTTTGTTGCCCTGCACAGGAGACTGGAGCTGGAAAGCAGGCTAGTGGGGTGGGGAGGGAATGGGGATTTTATAGTATCCTTCCCCTGCCATGCCTACCAACCCATACCCACCAAGCCACATCCACCAAGCCACACCATGCCCACAGAACTGGTAGTAAAAAACAATGAATTCCACTCCTGAACAGGGGTGTCTATCTCAAGACCCGGGGATTGGATACGACCCGAGGGGTGCTTAGATCTGGCCCATGGGTATGCCCTGGAAACAGCAAAGGACTGGCCCGCAGTGCCTCTGCCAGTAAAAACAGAGCTTGGGAGGTCCATTCGCAGCTCTCCCAACCATCGTTTTCACTGGCTGCAGGGTTACAGGAGGCCATCGCAGCAGTGATGGGATTCAAAACCTTTTGCTACCTGTTCTCTGTGGGTGTGGCTTGGTGGCCATGGCCATGTGACTGGATGGGTGTGGCTTTTTTTGCAGCCCCCACCCATTTTTGGGAGCTTCCTAGCCAGAGAGAAGCCTTGGGGGGGGGGTGTTTTTGCTCCCCAAAGGCTCCTTTGGAGCTCTGGAAGAAAAGGAACAGAGCATGGGAGGGGCACGCAGCACCCCTCCAAGTTATGTTTTGGGAGCTTCCTAGCCTCAGAGAAACCTCTGGGGGGGGGCATTTTTGCTCCCGTAAGTCTCCTCTGGGGGCTCTGGAAGGCAAAAAATTGAGGGGGGGCTGAGCTCCTCCCTCCATTTTTTGCCTTCCTGGGACTCAGGGAAATCCAAGCACAGCTGATGTTATCTACAGTTGACTGTCAGGAGGGAAAAAGAAATATCTTAGGTGAATGTCAGGCAGGCGGCCAGGGTGAGCGAGCATCGGGTGGGAGGGCGACTGGGTAGAGGGGGCGTGGCCAGCCAGAACTTGCTACCGGTTCACTCAATCCGGTGTGAACCGGCTGAATACCACCACTGCATCACAGCCAAAAACGGAGCTCGGGAGCCCATTTTAGCTAGCAGAATGCTTGGGCCACCACAGGCACACACACCCCAACACGAGTGACATCGAGCTGGCCACCCCCATCCAGGTCACACCTACCCAGCCCCCTGAGGTCAAATACAACCCTGATGGCCCCTCAATAAAATCGAGTTTGACACCCCTGCGCTAGAAGATTTCTCAAGGTCCCTTCCAACTCTGTTATTCTGTTAAAATAATCAGGATGCAAAATTATTGAAAAACTGCATTGGAAACCAAGAGTAGAGAATTCTGTTAGATTTGCAAGAGTTAAAATGGTCAAGAGCCCAGGCGGTTCATTTCAAAAGTGATCTTCTTAATTGTTTTAGTTTAACCAGTCTAAATGCAGAGAAAGGAGGAAATTCATGTGCAATTTAAAACCCAGTGACATAGAGACACTCTCGGACAGGGAAAACATTAGCTATGTGATTGCTGTTGCCTTAAAAATTATTTCTATTAGGCTACCCCCTGGGCTTTGCATTCTGTTGCCTTCCTTCCACAGTTACATCACTTGATGTCATTAACGAGCTTTAGGAGTATAACATTACAATTTTATTTCAGAAATCTTAAACACCTCCAAAGTAGTGGATCTGGTTATTACCCCAGCTGACCAGAGCAGGGCCCATTAGGATTTTATTGCTGGGTTGTTGTTTCGAAAGTGACTCAATTTGAACACTTGAGGGAAAAGAACATGGGTTCGAAAGGCTTAAATTCATTTTCACTGTAAATGCAAAAAACCCAACAACAACTGAGAATGTATTTCCTCTGCTGAGAATGTAGGCACATTCAAGAGCAACAATCAGATGCATTTCAGGGGACATTAAAATGCATCTCTCGCACCTTGGCAAAGAATTGGGACGGATATTGGGAGCACCACGCAAATGTCATATAGAAGCTATTCCATACCCCAAAACATCTGCAGAAATCTTTTATGCATGTGGATAAAATTACATCTTTTTCATTGTCTTCTTTACAGCCCAAGAAACTAGGGGAAGTCTCTTCTGAGACATTTGTCATGCTTCCGTTCTAGACTGAACAGACAAGATCAGACATTCTGATCCAGCTCCCCAAGCATGACAAACCCTTTGATGTGAACTCAAAAAATTCCTTTATTAGGAGTACCAACAGCCCCGGCAAAATGTTTCTCTCACAGGCTAACAAGTCTGTCCATCCAGAAGATGAATAGTTGTCAGCCACATCTATTTATCTCCACGCCCTGCCTTTTATCCCCAAAGCTAGTGTGGGGCTTCACTAGCAGTGGTAGCTCTACCATCCCAAGGATCAGCCCATAGATTTCTTACTCTCCTCTCCTCTCTTCTGCCTTCTGTTCATCCTCACATCAGGGACTGGAGCCAGTTGTTTGGCCCAGGCTCTGTCCTCTCTCCCTCTCTCCCTCCCTCTCTCTCTCTCTCTCTCTGTCTCTGTCTCTGTCTTTGCCTTACTCTCTGTCTCTCTGCCTCCGTCTCTGTCTCTCTGTCTCTCTGTATGTGTCTCTGTCTGTCTCTCTCTCACACACTCTCTCTCTCTGTCTCTGTCTCTGTCTCTGTCTCTCTCTCTCTCTCTCTCACTCTCTCTCTCTCTCTCTGTCTCTCTGTCTCTCTCTCTCTCTCTCTCTGACAGCTCCATTTTCTCTTCCCTCTCAGAGCTCCCAGGTTGCCCTGATGCTGACCCTAACTCTCACGCTTTCTCCTCCTCCTCTGATTTGGCTGCTGGAGTGATCAATGGCCAACAGGCCACAACAACTGTGCAGTAACAGATTAAACTGTTGTCTAGTCCAGGGCTCCCCAACTTGTGGGCTATGGCACACTTGCCAGCTACTTGGATAGAACCATCCCCTCCCCTACCCCCATCAGTCCTCAAAGCCAAAAACTTTGGGGAATTCTGATCTAATCCTCAGCCCTTCTTCCTGTCTCCCAAGGTTGTTCCCACATACCACTGCATCCTGATCAAGTGTCTTCACCACCAGGCCACCAAGCCATTCAATTTGTTTGTGTATCTATGTGTATCTCTGTGTATATATAAAACAATAATAAAAATCCAAAACAGTGGGCTTCTCTGAAGTTGGATGAGCAAATTAGGGAAGAAAAATCACAAAAGACATTGCTACTTCTATCTTGGCACAAGAATCCACGTGTTGCCTTTCCATGCACCTCTGAACAATTGAAATAATGTTCAAAAGGATTGTGTGATTTTATCCCTACAATCACGTAGTTCAAGCTGTTCTTCTCCACTGCAGTAGCCTTGCCAATCTTAAGAAATCTTTAACAATCACACCCATGTTGCCAGATATCATATTCTTTGAAGAGAATGGGCCCTTCTCTTGAAAATGTGTATTGTGTTCAACACGCCAAAGTCTATACCCTCTTCTAGAAAAATGGTAAATTAAATAATCATTGTTTGGCATATGCACGGTCTCCCTAGCAACAAAGGTGACAGCTTGGTAACAACAGCTGCTGCTTCACTGGAGGAGGGGTAGTAGTGGTCAGAAAATACTGAAAGAATAATCCACATATTGTCTATTACACAATTGAAAGGAACCAGATTCAAACAGCCTAATCTCAAATGTGGTTGGATTCTTTGTTTGCATAGGGAAAGTTAGCTGGCAGTCTTAATGGTAACTTTGGATTTATTTATGGCCCCCAGGAACAGTGCCATTTTAAAGTGGCAAGAAATGACCTCTTATTTTTATAATGCACATGGTTTTATGGGGGTCTCTGAGATGTTTTCTTTCAGACGTTTCATTACCCAACCAGGTAACATCAACAATGCTAGAAGGGAGCAGGGTTTGCTCTCCATCAATATACCAATGGTTTGCCCAGTCAATGTTGATGGGAGTGTTGTTGGTTGTTCATTAACACTCAGATGAAAACTAGTCCAATGATCAAGAAGTAAACCATATCTCAATCAAGGAACTACCAACACAGACGAACAAAAATCCAATCCTAGAACTATCAAGAAGAAAACAATTATCAAGTGCTGGGGAAATAAGTAAATACAGGCAATTTAAATGATTATAAAGGTTAGTTGCAAGCTTAAACTCTCTGCAAGTCTAAACTACTAGCGGTCAAAGCAAATTGATGGTAAAAAGTCAATGGAATTCAAGGAGGGTTGGACTTAGATCTCTTGTGGGCACAAAGGGATTCCAGGCTGATGAAGTATTTGACCCCTCCCTTGGACTAAGCCTAGTCATCTACTACAACAACACTTCCACCAACACTAACATGCAAGCCCCTTTTATATAAACAGAGAAAAAACTCCACTCCCTTCTAGCACTGATGAGATTATTTACAAGAAAACCACCAACCTCTAAGAGCACCAAGGACCCCACAATTCAATTCTGAGTTACAAATGCTCTCTTCTATCACTACTTAATTCTTGGCAGGAATTCATTCCCTGTTCAAAAGAAGAATGCACCATGATGGAAAATTATTCCTTCCCTTGGAAGCAAGGAAATATGTTGAGACATGCATGAAGATACAGGTAGTGTGACAAGTTAGGAAACCCAGAGCAAAGGGGAACAGCTAACATGTCCATGACAGCTTCTTCAAGTTAATATAAATCATTGCTAACTTGCCATGAGAATTATAGGGACTGGGTGGAAATATATTTTTCAGTGACATTAGCTCTCCTGGAAAATCCACTTTATTGAATGATAGTAATATGGTAATGGTCATTGCTGTATTAGCAATAAAGCTAAATTACAAGGTAACTTGCATTAACTTCCTGACACTTTATCCTGATGAATGTACAATTAATGTGACACCTAATCCTGTCCATGTGTTTGTAGACAGACAGATGGGTGCAATTGCATTGCACACAAGCATCTGCCCTCCATTTATCACTCTCTCGCCATTTGTGGGTAACAGTTGGAGGAGTGATCTTATTTTCTTCTTGCAATAGCACTTATCTTGTGTGTTTTCGTTAGTCTTCCTTGGGTGGTCAGCTCATTCATAGGAGCTGAAAGTATAATGGGGACATGATTTGGTCCCCACTACAAAGCTTCACACCTAGAGGGTTAAAATCTGCAGGAAAGGATTATAGCAATAGCACTTAGACTTATATACAGCTTCACAGTGCTTTACAGCTCTCTCTCTGGGTGGTTTACAGAGTCAGCCTCTTGCCCCCCAACAATCTGGGTCCTCACTTTACCAGCCTTGGAAAGATGGAAGGCTGAGTCAACCTGGAGCTGATCAGGACTGAACTGCTGGCAGTGAGCAGAGTTTGCCTGCAATGCTGCATTCTAACCACTGCACACCAAGGAAGGGAGTGAGGGGAAAAGGAAGAATAATAGCAACAGCACTTAAACTTATATACCACTTCACAAAGCTTTACAGCTCTCTTTATAGCCCAGGGCTCTTATAAGCGCTACCATAATTGGATCTCTGTATGTCAAACTATGCGATATAAAGGGCTGCTTGATATTCTTTGCAATGTGTATTAGAAGCAGCACTGTCACGGTTTGCCTGATTATTACTAACATGACACCAAATAAACCAAGCTTATGGCATATGGATAGAACAAACACCAAGCTAGGCAAGATAAATTTGCATTTACTGTGCTGAATGCTATTCAGAAGTGGCCGTTATATTTTAAACTAAAATGAAAAAAAGTAAAATTAGCTAACAAGTGGGTAAAACACCCACTTGTTTCTCTTTTTTTTTTTTCATTGCCATTTCTTTCCTCCTTTCTAGCTTGTTTCCTTCCTTCCTCCCTAACCAAGGGAGAGCTGGAAAGGGGAAAATGTTCCTATTTTTGCCAAAAACACTAAACTGAACACTTGCAGAGGATATTTGACATTAGTCACCAGATTGCATAAAAACCAATTGGAGAATTGCACAGAGCTATTTGATTCTAGGTTGCCTACTGAATCAAGTGAAGGGGATTTTTCAATAATACTCTGATTAAATATCCTAGCAACCTCAGCCTACCCTATCTCATAGGATTGCATTGACAGCACGAAGAGAGGGAACAACCTTTGAGCTCTAGAGGGGAAGGCATGTAGTAAAGAAATTTCGGTTTTGTGAAGAAAAATCTGCTTAGAAACAGGATTCTTTTTGGTTGCCTTTTCATCTTCAGGTGTCTGTGGAGATTCTCAATCATTCCGGCCATGGTTGTCCCAAAGGTGCTTTTTTAAGACGCAACTGGACTTTCTTTGCTTTTCTTTGAAGATGTTTTGCTTCTCATTCAAGAAGCTTCTTCAGTTCTGACTGGATAGAGGGGGAGATGGAAGGATTGGTAATCCTTCCATCCCTCGCTAACATCCAGCCAGAACTGATGAAGTTTCTTTGAAGAGAAGAGGAAAAACAAAGAAAATCCAGTTGCCTCTTGAAAAAACATCTTACAGATTTCATCTTCAGAGTTTTCCAGAGACAAATCTTCACACCATTTTTTTCAAACAGTAACTTTTTACGTCACGATCACTTCCAATATCCCTGCCCTGGCAAGAGAAACATGGGGAAATCATTGTGTGTGTGGGTTTTTTTTTTTTTTTCAGAAGAGACGTCTCTAAAATCTTGAAATTTATTTTTATGGTTTATTTTAGCTAATTTCATTTTTCTTTGTCCTGAAAAGTAGTGTGTGAATTTAGAATAAAGCCCCACCAAACAGCATATTTTTTCACCACTATCAAACTTCTTCCTTTCCCTTAGCATCCATGAGGTTTTTGATTATGCAGACCATACCATGAGAGGTTCCATCTCTCACATTGGGGGGCACCTGAGCAACCCCACTTAGCAAATATTTTACTGAGGGTCAAAACACTAGATTTCCTGGAATCAGATGTTTGGGTCTTGTTCTTAATACTACCAGTTCCTAATGCTATGAGATTTATATATAGTGCCTCTGAAAGAAATAGAATGGGATGGGATGGGATGGGATGGGATGGGATGGGATGGGATGGGAT
>BLBF01000077.1:3966650-3985940 GCA_015471245.1 Laticauda colubrina | reverse complement strand
TCCAAATATCTATGGAGATTCTCAGTCATTGAGATCAAGATTGTCCCAAAGGTCCTTTTTCAAAAGGCAAGTGGACATTCTTGGTTTTTGCTTGATGTCATTTTGCTTCTCATCCAAGAAGCTTCTTCAGTTCTAAATGAATGGTGGAGAATGGAAGGATTTGTAAAAGGGGTCAAAGAGGCCATCTGCATTAAAGTTGAACAACCCTGTCTCAACAGAAGAGGAGGGATACAACACCATCTGCTGTTTACAACACAATCCTTTCAGCAGTTCCAAGAAGGCTCCACACCCATTTGCACTATTCAGGTGACCCTGAAGGCACTGATAAATCTCCAAGTGGCATCAACGATTCTCAGAAAGAGTGCTAATGACCAGATGACTGCAAGGAATATCAAACCTTCCATCCTCCAGCATTCAGTAAGAATCTTAGAAGCTTCTTGGATGAGAAGCAAAATGACTTCAAGCAAAAATAAAGAAAGTCCAGTTGCCTTTTGAAAAAACTCTTTTGGGTTCTCCCCCAAAGTAAACATAAGAATTTGAGACTACAGAATTACAATATTAGACTTCCATCTCTTTGTGATGCAAGTAACAAAATCGACCAGACTAAGGAAAGAAACAGAAGACTGGAGTAGATCCAAAATGCTTCTCGATAGTGCCACATATGGAATCGTCCTTCATATCCCTGCTTTTATTCTGCCTCCCTTTTGTATGCCCCCCTTGCAAAATACTGGGGGAAGATTGTGATTTAATTAGCCATTGTGACATAGTGTCGTTCTTGCCAGCCCTATGGCTGTGCATGCAAAGCGATGTGGGCCTATGGCTGGATGGCTAGCAGATATCTCCGATGTCAATGGAGGTGGATTATGTTTGCAGAATACCAAACCAATCTTCTGTTGTGGGTTTTCAGCCACTCTTTTGAAAGGGATGATGAATTCAATTAGGAACTGTGTTCATCTCTTCTTTTGTGTCTCTCTTACAGCCTTGCATAATCTAAGCAAGAAATGTAACCCAGTCAAGCTGCCTGCAAAGAAAGCCAGTGGTTGGTTGTTGCTTTTTTTTTCCCCTTGAAAAAATGGAGACACGAGAGGATGAAGGGGATCTGGGTGGGTCATCTCATAATACTTGCCCTTGGAGAGTGGGAAAGGAGGGGGGCAGAAGAGGGGGAAAGAAAGGCCACTTCTCAGAGATGAACTTAGTCTCGTGTCGCTTTCTTTAACAGAATAGAGAATAACAGAGTTGGAAGGGACCTTGGAGATTTTCTAGTCTGGGGTGGGCTTCAAAAATTTTAGCAATGGGTTCTCTGCCTGGCTGCTGGGTGGGCATGGCCTAGTCAGCCTCCTGTACCACAGCAGGGAGGATGTTTTTGCCTTCCACTGGCTCCAGAGGCTTTCCTCGAACCTCTGAGAGGGTGAAAATGGCCTTCCCTGGCTCCAGAGACTCTCTGGAAGCCAGAAATGGGCCCATTTGTGGTCTTCCTGAACTTCCAAGAGGCCCATTTTTGCCATCCCCAAGCCTCCATGCATTACCTGCACTAGATCCACCTGTAGTGATCCTTCACACCCTACCCTCAGCCCAACAAGAATTCCTTTTCAAAGGAAGATAGAATTACACCTTCCTTCTGTCTATGGAGATCCTCAATCATCCAGATGATGGTTGTCCCAAAGATGCTTTTTCCAACAGGCAACTGGACTTTCTTTTTTTTTTTTTTTTGAAATTTTTTTTGCTTATTATCCAAGAAGCATCTTCAGTTCTCTGAAGAAGCTTCTTTGATGAGAAGGGAAACATTTTTAAAAAAAACAGAAAGTTCAGTTGCCTTTTCGGGGGAAAAAAAAAAAAAAGCACCTTTGACACATCTTCCTTCTGGAAATCTTGAGGCAGATAATGGAAGTGCCTTCCACATTCGGTGGGATATCAGATCATTTCATTAGCCAAGCCCACCACCACTTACCCAAGCTTTGAGAAGATAGGTGGCAACATCCCAAAGGTGCTTTTTTTTTTTCAAGAGGCAATTGGACTTTTTGGTTTTTCTTTAAAGAAGTTTTGCTTCTCACCCAAGAAGCTTCTTCAGCTCTGACTGGATTTCTCACCATGTAGCCAGAGCTGAAGAAGCTTCTTAGATGAAAAGTGAAATGCCTTCAAAGAAAAACAAAGAAAGTCCTGTTGCCTCTTGAAAAAACATATTTGGGACAACCAAGACCTGGATGACTGAGAATCTCTACAGACTGTTAGCTGTACAATTTGGGATGAACCTCCTTTAAATGATGTGGAGTAGGAATAGATTTCCAGAGGAAAAATTACAGACTATAGGAACATTTGCACCACTCAGGTGACCCTGAGGACACAGGTAAACCTCCAGGTGGCCTCAATGACCCTCTAAAAGGATGCAAATGACCAGGTGACTGCAAGGAGTATAAATCCTTCCATTCCCCACCATCTAATCAGAGCTGAAGAAGCTTATTGGATGAGAAGCGAAACATCTTCAAAGAAAAACAAAGAGTTGCCTCTTGAAAACAAGCACTTTTAGGACAACAATGACCTGGAGGATGGAGAAGCTCCATAGACATAGATGGCAATACATTCAAGGCTTTCCTTAGAAGGGACTGTGCTTTGTGAGTAAAGGTCAACCTGACTATGAAAATTAAGTAAATCTGCGCAGCAAACCCCACAAAAGCTGGTTTGCCACCTTGAATTTTGTTTGGGCTTTTTTTTGCGGAATGCGTACCGAACAGGGGGAGAGGGGAATTAGCCTTTTTATCCCAGCAGTTTTCCTTTCATTTGCCATACCTTCAAAAGCACAGGAGCCATGGATTGTGCGATGGCTCAAGGCTAGCCCAGCTCATTAGCTGTGCCTTTCAAAATGGCTCCCTGTGAATTGAGCAGATGGCTTTCATTTTAAGGGACGATGCCACATCTGCGTTTGTCTTTTATTCTAAAATGTCAAAGTTCTACTGAAACATTTCGACAGTCTTTTTTTGTTTCTGGAGACCCCCCCATCTCAGCTGGGCTTCCTAGAAGTAGGACTACCATTTTGGGATCTCCAGGTATCCACTTTCTGCCATCCGATACTTACATGGAGTTATGCAGACCATCTGTAATACAGGTAGGACTACAACTGAAGCCACAAGATCCATTGCTAAGCTAGACAGTTGTTGAGTGAGGGTGCCCCATTTTACAACCTCTTTGGCCACATTGCTTAAGTAAACCTGGCTTCCCCCATCAACTTTGGCTTGTTAGAAACTAGCTGGCAAAGTTACAAATGGCAATCACATGACCCCAGGACAGTGCAACTGACATAAGTACATGCCAGTTGCCAAGTGCCCGAATTTTGATCATGTGATCTTGGGGATGCTGCAACGGTTGTAGAAGTGAAAAACAGCTGTAAGTCCGAGGGGGGGGGGTTTCAAAACTTCAAATGGTTGTAAGTCGAGGATCATCTGCATTCCTAACAAAATGCTCTCAAAGTTGTTGTCCCAAAGGTGCTTTTTCAGGAGGCAACTGCACTTCCTTGTTGTTGTTGTTTTTTGAAAAATCACCTTTGGGACAACTATGTCCTGGATGTCTGAGAATCTCTACAGACTTTTAGCTATACAATTTGGGAAAAACACAGTGGTGGCATTCAAAACATTTTACTACTGGTTCTGTGAGTGTGGCTTGGTGGGCATGGCTTGGTGGGCGCTGCAGGGGAAGGTTGCTGCAAAATCCCCCTTCTCTCCCCACCCCACTAACCTGCTTTCCAGCTCTGTTCTCCTGTGCAGGGCAACCAAAGAAGACCCAGATGATCAACTGGGACTCAATGGGAGACAGAGAATAGATGGGGGTGAGGCCAGTCAGAGGTGGGATTTGCTGGTTCTCTGAACTACTCAAAATTTCTGCTACTGGTTCTCCAGAGCTGGTCAGAAGAACCTGCTGAATACCACCTCTGGATAAAGACTCTTGGAATGGTGTGGGAGTAGGAATGGATTCCCAGAGGAAAAAGAATTGGCGACTACAGGAACCATTTGCACTACTCAGGTGACCCTGAGGACACAGATAAATCTCCAAGTGGCTTCAACAACCCTCTAAAAGGATACAAATGACCAGCTGTCTGCAAGGAATATAAATCGTTCCATTTAACACCATCCAGTCAGAGCTGAAAAAACTTTTCAGATGGGAAGCAAAACATCCTCAAAAGAAAAAGCAAAAAACTCCAGATTTTTAGCTATACAATTTGAGACTCTTTGAATGGTGTGTTCTTATTATCCTCTTTTGACAAGTTAAATCCAGCTTCCTTTTATTCTCACAATATTCGTCTACTTGACCAACTGCTGGCACAAATGGTTTCCAGGTAATATTAGAGATTTTAGTCAGGGATATCAAAAGCATGTGATGTCTTCTTTTTTCCAAATTTGGATTGGGTAAAAGATAGATACATTTGCATTGCTAAATTTAGCTTTCATCCATAGGGTACTTTTCATCTGCCTTGCTTGGCTATCACAATCATCATCTTTCCTCAGCTGAATAGTTAACACAGAAAAAGACACCGCAGAGGTAAAATAATTCACTGAGAATGGCTCGTCTCTGTGTTCGCTTTGGGTTGTATTCTAGTACGGGCCTTTTACATTTTTAAAATATATTTGTTTTCTAGACTCCCAATTCCTTTGTTATGCCCTATGACAAGTTTGAAGTGACATCAGGCCCTTCAAATTCTGATTGTCTAGGATTCTTCTTCTTTAAGTATTTATTTCAAATATTTTTTTGTGGGTCTACCCTATGAGCCATTGTGTTTGTAGCATTAAGTATAAACATTAGAACATAGAATATGTAGTTCTCAACTTACAACCATTTGTTTAGTTACTGTCCAAAGTTACAATGGCACTGGCAAAGGTGACTTAGAACTGATTTTCATACTTTTGACCGTTGAAGCATTTATGTGGTCATGTGATCAAAATGTGGGAACTTCCTCCTCTCTACCATCTGGAGGACAACGTTCAATACAGACAATGTTAAGGCAAGAGAAAGAACAAGAAAAAGAAAAATCAACCCTGCAGATGATTTTGCAAGGAATTCAAAACATTCAAACAAGATCTGAAAATACTGAATCGAGAATTGAGAACATCGAACAAAGAACAGAGAACACTGAACAAAGAACAGGGAAAACCAATGAAAAGTGGAGAACATTCAACAAATGATGATGAAGTATGATGACAGAATACTGAAAATTGAAGAAGAAGAAGATAAACAAAGAGATAAGAAGATTGGAGATACTGATAACAGATTAACGGTGGTTGAACAAGATAAAAGTGGTATGTTGCGATGGGAGATGGATAGATCAGAATTCTACCTTAGATTTCGAAACATAGAAGAAGAAAAAGGACAAAATCTAGCTGAGATAATGATAGAAATATTGGCAGAAGCTTTGGAAATATCGGAAGAGAAGATGATGGATGGAATAGATGAGGTCTATTGAGTTTTCACAAGATATGCAATGAGAAATAGCCTACCAAGAGAAGTTCACATTAGATTTACAAAGAAAGCCATTAAAATACAGATATTGCCAGTGGCAAGAGAGAAAACACTGAATATAAAGAAAAGGAGATTGTGGTTTTGAAACAAGTATGCAGAAGAGTGAGAGAGATGAGAAGAGAATACTGATTTTTGACTAAATTGCTTCTTAAGAAAGAGGTGAATTATAAATGGCTGATTCCAGAAGATTTCATGTTCACATGGCAAGAACAGAGATATAGAATTGACTCGATTGAGAAAGCTGAATCATTTTACACAGAATTTTTCAGAGGGAAAGAGGAAGAGGCAGAAAAAGAAATTTCACAAATTGAATTCCAAGCGGACTGCCAAATGACGACTGAAAAAGAAGAAGGTGCAGGAGGTGGAAAGGAAGAAGCCAAAGAACAATGTGAACCAAGATCTACGAGAGCTGCTCAACCTAATTATAAAATATAATCATGGAAGAGAAAAAATTGATTACAATAAATATAAATGGACTTAATTCAGCCATTAAAAGAAGGAAAACTTTTCATAAATTAGAGAAATTAAAATTTGATATCATTTGTCTACAAGAAGTACATATTAAAAAGCAACATGAACAATTGTTGATACAGCCAAAATTAGGGAAAATATTTACCTCCTTGACACAATGCAAGAAAAGAGGAGTGGTTTTATATACTAAAGAAACCATTCCAGCAAAATTGATTTGTACTGATGATGACAGAAGAATCCTAATGGTGGAAATAATGAACAACAGTATGAAAACACTCCTGACTGCAATTTATGCCCTGAATGACAAACTAGAAGAATTTTATAAAAAATTAAAAATGAAAATAATTGAACTGGACTATGCTAATATAGTTATGATGGGAAATTTTAATGGAATTGTAGACAACAAATTGGACTATACAGCACAGAAAACAACAAAGCAAAACAGAAAGACTCTCCCTAAATCTTTCTTTAAAATGGTAGATGAAATAAATTTAAAAGATACATGGAGAGAAAGAAATGCCAAAACTAAACAATACACCTTTCATTCAAATAGACATTTATCATGGTCCAGAATAGATATGATATGGATGTCAACAAAATTGTTAACTAATATTCAAGAAATAAATATTGAAACAAGTACTTGGGCAGATCATAATCCACTGACAATTAAATGGAAAGGACAAAGAAGAAGATCTAGATGGATGTTAAATAAATACTATTTTAAAGGGAAAAGATTTCACACAGTGGATGGAGAAAGAATTGGCTTTCTTTTTCAGAGAAAATAAAAAAGAAGATACATCAATTCAGAATGTATGGGGAACAATGAAGGCATATACCAGAGACTTGGTAATAGACTATACAAGGAAAATAAATATTATGAAAAGATTACCCTCTAAGGCATTAGAGGATGAGTATAAAGGAATTGTAAAAGAGCTACAGAAAATGCCACAGAAAAAGGACATTAAGCTAAAAATGGATATAATTAAACATAAAATAGGTTTAATAGAAAAAGAAGAACTAGCACAGAAAATTAGAGGTGCTAAACAGAACTACTTTGAAGACGCAAATAAACCAGGTAGATGGTTAGCATACAAACTCAGACAGGAGAAAGAATCAAGGAAAATATTGCAATCAATAGATGACCATGGTCAAGTTTGCTATGGTAGTAAAGAGAAGAAGGAAATCATTCGAGACTACTATGGGAAACTATATACACAAGAGAATATTGATGAGGAAAGAGTTAAACAGTATTTACAGAATGGTAATTTACTCCAGATACCCAAAGAGATCGAAACAATATTAGAAAGTAATATAAGGATGATGGAGTTAACTGAAGCACTCAAGAAGCAAAACAATGGAAAGGTGCCAGGCCCAGATGGACTTCCGGCAGAATTTTACAAAACATTACAAGAATTGCTGAACCTACCATTGCTAGAACTTATGAACAAAGTTATGTTAAAGAAGAGGATACCTAAATCATGGTCAGAAGCTTATATCACACTTGTTCCAAAAGAGGAGATCGATCTATTATAAATCAAGAACTATAGACCTATTTCCTACTAAACGCAGACTATAAAATTTTTGCTTCAATATTGGCAGAAAGACTTAAAAAATACTTAAATAATTTTATTCATCCTGATCAAAATGGATTTCTGCCAAAGAGACAAATTAAAGACAATATGAGAGTAATTTTGAACACTTTGGAACACTATGAGGCACATCCTGAAAAACAAATGGCTTTGATATTTCTAGATGCACAGAAGGCATTTGATAATGTGAATTGGCGATTCATGTTATTACTGCTGGAACAGATGGGCTTTGCTAGAAAATTTATCCAAGCAATAGAAGTTATATATTATGAGCAAACGGCAAAGGTAATGACAGAGGGAGAACTGACAGATTCTACTGATATAAGAAAAGGAACAAGGCAAGGGTGCCCACTGTCATCTTTGTTGTTTGTGTTAACTTTGGAAGTGCTAAATTGAAATATTCAAGATGAAAAGAACATAAAAGGGATGAAAATTAAAAAGGAAGAATTTAAGTTGCAAGCATTCGCATATGACTTGGTTTTTATCTTAGAAGATCCACTAGAAACAATATCAAAATTGATAGAAAAGATAGAGACATATGGTAAGGTGGCTGGTTTGAAAATAAATAAAGATAAGACAAAGATCTTGACAAAGAATATGCTATCTCGACAAAAGAAAGAACTGGCAGACTTACTGAAAATTCAGGTCACGAACAAGATCAAGTATTTGGGGATATATTTGACCGCAAGATGCAGTACATTAAAAGAGAATAATTGTATTAAACTTAAACAGCAGATAGTGCAAGATTTGGTGAAATGTGAAAATTTACAACTGTCATCAACAGGGAGAATATCAACAATCAAGATGAATATATTACCCAGAATGTTATATTTGTTTCAGACAATTCCAATTAGGCTTGGAAAAGACTACTTTGAAGATTTGAATAAAATCGTGTTGAAATATATATGGCAAGGTAAGAAGGCGAGAATAAAGTTAAAACTTTTGCAAGATGCTAGAATATGAGGAGGATTTGGTTTGCCTAATTGGGAGATGTATTACCAAGCTACAAATTTGATGTGGGCTAAGGAATGGATAACATTAAGAAATACTAGATTGTTGACACTAATAAGGACATGATCTGTTGTTGGGGTGGCATGCTTTTCTATGGTATAAAGGAACGAAAACACAGGGGTATTTTAGAAGACATTATATATGGGAGTCTCTGTGGTTAAACTGGGAGAAGACTAAAAGACAATGTTATTTGAAAATTCCAGTCTGGCTATCGACTATTGAAGCATTTTCTTATCCTATAATATATAAAAAGGAACAAACAGATATGGTGAAATATTGAATGAAAAGGGTGAACTTAAATCTATACAAAAACTAGAGGAACAAGGTACAAAGATGAATTGGTTTTTTTATGCACAAATACATTCAAGGTATGATAAAGATTTTAAAACAGAAGGTTTTTGTGATAAATTGACTAATTTGGATAAGATTTTGACAGGTACTGATGAAAAGGTGATTAAAAAATTGTATGGATATTTTTTGGAAATTAAACTAGAAGAAGAACAAGTTAAAGAAACTATGATTGCTTGGGAGGAGAATTTTGGATATGGGATTGACCTAGAGAAATGGCAAAAATTGTGGTCTCAAAATTATAAAATGACAATGTCAACAGCATATAAAAAAAACTTGTGTAAGATGTTTTACAGGTGGCATTTTCCCCTGACAAGAATAGCAAGAATGTTCAAGAATAAATTCGAGAAATGTTGGAAATGTCATCAGACACCTGGCTCATATTACCATATGTGGTGGACTTGTGCGGATGCTAAAAAATACTGGACTAAAATCCACATGTGGTTGGAAAAAATGACAAAAAAACATATAGATTTGAAACCAGAGATATTTTTATTGGGAATTTTACCTGAAATATATGGTAAAGACTTGAAATACCTGATTGTAAATGTATTAACAGCGGCTAGGATTGTATTTGCTAAAAACTGGAAAAATGAGAAAATACCATCACAGGAGGAAATCATTAAGAAAATATTGGAATGTGCTGAAATGAGTAGATTGACATTTGAAATTAGAGAGCAAGAAGATAAACAATTTTATAAAATTTGGGATCTATTCTATCAATGGTAAGACAATAAAATACAGTAACGAAATATGCAGACTTTTAGAAAATAATAAATATATAAAGATGTATTTTTTTCTTATTATATCTAAAAAATGATTTTAGGATAGATTTGGGATGATAATATGAATTGTCACAAAATAAATTGAATAAAATATGATTATTTCTTAAAGCATTAATTAATAATAAGTATAGTCAAATGATTGATTAATAAGGATATTAATGCATTTAATATTGGATTGAAAATACGAGATCATATATAATATAATTGTAATTGAAGACTATCAAATGGAAGTACAAAAAAAATTGTAAACCAACCGACACACTGTATGTATACATATGGAAGATGGCTTGATGTTTTTATGTTTCGTTTGTTTATGTTTGTTTTAAAAACCAATAAAAATTCTTTTTAAAAAAACTAAAAAAAATGTGGGTGCTTGGTGTTTATGACAGTTGCTGAGTTTTGTGATTGCCATATAAGAAGGCAGGAGAGGAAGTAGGAGAGAGAGGAAGGGAAAGGGAGAGGGGGAGAAGAGAGGGAGGGGGAAGAGGGATGGAGAAGGGAGAGGAAAATAGAGGGAGAGAGTGTGAGAAGGAAGGAGGAGAGAGGGAGAGAGTGGGGAGAAGGAGTGGGAGAGAGAGAGGAGTAGACATGGGAGAGGGGGAGGGAGAGCAAGGGAGAGGGGAACATGGAGAGGAAAGAGAGAGAGGGAGGGAGAGAGAGACAAGAAAGGGGAAGAGGTGAGTGATGAAGAAGGGAGAGGGAAAGAGAGGGGGGAGAGTGGGAGAGAGAAGGAGGGAGGGAGAGAGAAATAGAGGGAGGGAGAGATGGTGAGAGAGAAAGAGGGGAAAGGGAGAGGAAAGAAGAAACGGAAAGGGAAAGAATAAGGGGATAGGAGAGAGAGAGAATGAATAATGGAAAACTCTAAAACTCATCCCATCACATCAAAGGAGAAGAGATAGGACAGCCCAATGCCTTATTCCCTTATAGATCCAAGTCTTATTTTTTGAAGTTGTATATCCACCTCTTGGCCAATCCCTCATTCTGGTCAGAACCCATCCATTGTCCTGCTGGATGTAAAGCAGGGTCTCTCTAATATCCCTGATTATACTACATTAAATGAATAGTACTGCCAGGTTTATATGTTTAAGGCAAATGAGGTGCTTATCGATACCAAAGAAGCAAGTGAACAAGATCCATTTTCTTCCATTGACTTCTGCTCATGTATTAATGAGGTTCAAAAGCATATTTTCTTCATGTATCAGATTAATCTGGCCCTTGTTATTCCTAAGAAGCACAAAATATTTGCTGCATTTATGTTTGTATTAATGTGTCACTGGAGCAAAGTCTTCCCAGAAAGAAGATATAAAACAACATCCATTATCTTGCTTAAAGAGCGACTCCTTGCTGCTGTTGCTCCTATTACTATTGTCATTGTCATTTGTGCTGGTTACATACATAGGAAAATCCATATTGCTTCATTACACCACTCAGATTCAACCTGAACCTCTTGTCCAAATGAAACATAGAATTACTTATAATGACAAAAAAAATTCTAAGTTCATAAATCCTTCACCTATATTGTGCTGAATTCTATTTGTTTAAATATAATTCTATTTGTTTAATTAATATTTAGCCTAATTCTTTCTCCAAGCATAATAGCTTGCAGTAAATGAAATAGCAAAAACAAATAAATTATGAACAATTAGAGTTTTAAAATGAAGAACGGTGAAGTGTCTTTTATACTGTAATTTTGGTTCTATAATTAAAATTGTAAGACAAAAAATAGTGCAATGATAATGCAATAAAAAGAAAAATAGCATTTGGGGAAAAAAGAGAAGGAGGATCCATATAACAGGGTAAATATAGCAAGCTTAACTTTTAAATTCCAATCAATTAATAACTTTTATTATGGCCTGAGTCCATCAAAGCTAGAAAGCAATAAACAGACAACCAAACAAAACATCTGTCAGCCTTCAATATCTTTTACTATCGCTTTGCATCTTTCGGCTGTCATAAGAAACGGGGGGGGGGGAGAGAGAGTGGGATAAGTCTGGGAAGTGAGCTGGAGGTGTTACATTCTTCTGTTGTGTAAATGGGGGGGGGGAAGAATACTTCAGAGTTAGGTTTCTATTTCTCGCTTAGCTTTCTTTTTTCTGCGCAACTGCAACCCGTTATCAAAGTATGCCAAGGTCAACGGACAGAGGCCTCATCATCACCTGAAGATGCCCACATGATCATATTCACAACTTCTAATTGGAAGTGTCATCTGAACTATTGGGGGTGGGAACACTTCCATCACTTTGTATATGTGAATTGTGCGCCTAATTTCTCAGATTCAGAATTCTTTGGTTGCTACCACTTCACTTTCAGTAAAAGATAACTTTTCTCTAACTTAAAGCGTCTAAGTCTTTCTTTCTTGGATTTTGAATGGAGCACCGCCTGACATTATTTTGAATCTCACTCTACCAGCCCACCCGGAGACACATCAGAGTACTGTATTTTCTGCACTATAAGGCGCACCAGATTATAAGGCTCAGTCTCAATTACGGGAGTCTCTATTTATGTACTTAACCCATACATAAGGTGCACCACATTATAAGACACATGCTAAAACAATACGGTCTACCAAAAAAAGGTAACGGAAGCAAAACATCGAGTTTATTTGAACTTCATTCGACTATTTAACAATACATTCAAATTATTTTTTTAATCAATCTTCTCCCACAAATCCATCAAAGTCCTCATCTTCTGTGCCTGAATTGAACAGCTGGGCAATTTCACCATCAAACATGCCGGGTTCCCTCTCATCATTGTCGGAGTCAGTCTCGTTGCCAGGTGGCTGTTCAGCAATGATGCCGGCTTTCATGAAAGTTTGGACAACAGTTAAAGCAGATACCTTAGCCCAGGCATCCACAATCCATTCACATATGGTGGAGTAACTCGCCCGGCGCTGCCTCCCAGTCTTAGTAAAGGTGTGTTCACCGTCTGTCATCCATCGCTCCCACGCCACTCGCAACTTCACTTTGAACGCCCTGTTTACACCAATGTCCAGCGGTTGGAGTACTTTTTTAATCCTCCTGGAATGATGGCAAGCTCTGAATTCATTTGCTTTACTTGGTTTTTCACAGTAGTGGTGAGATGGGTGCGCATGGAGTTGCAGATCAACAGGGACGGTGATGCGTGGAAAAAATCATCTGGTCTCTTTACATACACCTCTCTCAGCCACTCTCTCATTTGTCATCATCCATCCAGCCCTTTTGATTGGCCTTAATAATGACTCCGGCTGGAAACTTTATTTTGGCAGCATCTTCCTCTTTAAAATGACCATAGGTGGTAGCTTCTGTCCATTACCGTGGCAACCAAGAACAACAGTGAAAGCTGACTTCTCATGCCCCGTGGTGCGTATCGATACCGTGCTGGTCCCCTTTTTCTCCACAGTATGGTTCACGGGGATGTCAAAAGTGAGGAGGACATCGTCCATGTTGGTGATGTGGTTGGGCTGGATCTTTTTGTTGGTAATCTTGTTACTGCAGTAGGTGCAGAAGATGGCCAGCTTTTCTTTGTAATCCACTGGCAGTTGCTGCACCACAGTAGTCCTTGCGTGGATGGAGAGATGATGCCTTTTCATAAAATGAAAGCACCAAGACAGACCTCCTTGAAAGTGTTCGATCTTCATGTCTTGTGCTATCGTTATTGCCTTCAGTCGAATGGTGACTATAGAGACGCTTCTCCCGGCTGTTCTTTGTTCAATAATCCATTGTTCAAGTTGGTCTTCTAATTGTGGCCACCTCGCTTTGTTCCCACGGAAACTCTGTTTTGTCTTCTTAACTTGGCGCAGTTCATTTTCTTGCTTCCTCCACTTCCGAACCACATATTCATTGATGTTGAATTCTTTCACAGCTGCTCTATTCCCATTTACAACCATGCAACTGATAGCCTGTAGTTTGAATTGTGCCTCGTAAGCTTGTCTCTTCACTGGTGCCATTTTGGGGGGTCCTTAGACAAAAAAATGTTGTTTTGCAGTATACCGGTAATATACCTACCGGAGGCATGGCGGAGGTACTGGAAAGCATATTGGTACGTACTGTACCTATTATGTAATGCATACGTACTGCACGTATTACTTAATGTTCTCTGATTGGTTTATCACTGCCAGCATACGTAGTGTTTGTATTATGTCCTGGTGTCAGCAGGAAATGGTCCGACAGTCAATCAAGTGGGGCACTTACCAAAGTCTCACAGCAACATTTTTACAGATTTTGGAACTCAGTCCACACATAAGGCGTACTGGATTATAAGGTGCACGGCCAATTTTTGAGAAAATTTAAGGCTCTTAGGTGCACCTTATAGTCCAAAAAATACAGTACTTATATAACTAAAAATTAAAATTAAAAGAAGAACTTAATTTTTATCCTGCAGAAGACATAATCTCCCCAGTTCTGAGAACTTCATAGAAAAATCTGATAATCTTGTAGGCAACAATTCCAACTTAACCTTTGTGGCTTCATCTCATATTTAAAGAGGTTCTTAAGGGAAACTTATCGTCCCTGTTGCATTTTAGTTTTTTATTTTGTTCCTTCAAATTTGCAACTTTTGTTTGACAAATAAATAAATAGACAAACAAAGAAACAAATAAAATGCTTATTTGTATTAGCTAAAAGATTCCAACCCTCTTTATCTCCATCTGGAGTTGCTGCTGTTGTTGTGTTGTAAAGGCAGGGGGAAAATATCAACAATGTTGTACCCTTGTTTCCACCTCTTTCATGCCAAGGAAGCATTTACATTTAGCAAACCTTAATGAAGATGGGAATGCTTTGTTACTAAGATGCTTTGTTGTCAAGGCCTCGTGAGAACTGAGTTGGGTTAAGGGACAACATAGTCCTTGAAAAAGAATTGAGAGCTTTATCGAAACTAGACAAATACATTACATGAGGGCGTTCTTCGTGAGGAGGTGATAAGCAGCCAAGAAAGCCAAGGAAAATAATCAAAAAGTGAAAGTTAGAATATTTTGGACACATGATGTGATATACAACATACTTCACTTTAAAGGTCCGGTCCCACTGCACTTACAGATGCAAAGAGGATGTAAACCATAAGAAAAAGCTTGCCATCCATTGGAAAACGCTATGCATCCGTTGTGTACTCACTGCATACGTGTTTCATACGGTCTATCCCTCGAGCATCCATCCACTGCGATTTCATCTGTGCAAGAAGTTTTGAGCTGCACAAAACTTTGTGAATGGATGAACTTTCCGCCGTGTATGATGTACATCTGCGACATACACGGGCAAAAAACGTTCTATGTCCATTATCATCTGTTAAACGTCCGCTGTATCCTCTCTGCATCCTCTGGCCATCCCCTCAACTCACATCCGCTGCAGCTGAAAACGGAAAGAGGGAGGAAACAAAAGGTACATGGAATGTCTACACAGCGTTAGTAGCACGGAAATAGAAAGGATGTAAGCGTATGCATCTCGTATATAAAGTATTCAAAATGGACAAAACGTTTGTATCTGGGATGTATCTCGTATATTTAGGATGTCTGCAGTATGTCTAGAGTATAGACATACTCTAGATGTACCTTCTAGAGGATGTAGAAGGCCCCATAGTAGACAACCAATATTTTCTATAAAAAGGGGGAGAAAATCATTTGGATCGCTGGGATGGTGGGCCATACAGTCCCACTATGGTTGCATTGGAGGTTTATCTATCCCACAACTATCCTTATCTATTCCACAAGCATGCAAAGGCTTAACCATTTTTTCAAAGTTTTCACCAACACTTTATTAAGTAAACAAAATGTACCAAGTAAACTAAGTGTCTTAAGCAAAGATAACCTTTATTAACTTTCTTAGGTAAACTTTATGACTTTATTAAATAAGCAAAATGAACCAAGTAAAGTGTCTTAAGCAAAGATAAACTTAACAAGTAAACAACTCAGTCTCTGACACTATTCTCAGTCACCGAGTCATTTCCATGGTCTCAGCTGTCAAGCGGGCAGGGACTGTGGAGGTGGCTGTGGCTTGAGTGCTGGTCTGAGGCACCATTGAGGTGCTTGGCCCCAAGGGTACAATGGGTGGTGGTGTGTTCAGGAAGCTATCCGAGAGCTGACTTGGTCCCGTGAGGTTGAGAGGTCCTTCATCAAGGACTTGAGATGTCAGGCCCAATACTGATGACAGATTGTCCATTGACGGGCTTGGCTGTGGGGTGGAGGAAGGGTTGGGAGGATTGTAGTGGGGCTGTCTGGTCTGCAGCTGGGTGAGGAGTGGTGTCTGTGGTGTGCGATGTACCTGGGCCTGGACTGGGAAGTTCTGCTTCTGCTGTGGGAAGTTCTGGTATTCGTAGCCTTGGTAGGTGATGGGCTGTTGAAAGCCATGGAAGGGCTGTGACATTGCCTGGGGTGGAGGAGCAGACCTGGACTGGGTAGGAGCAGCTTCAGCTGGGCCTTGAGGGTTGTGCAGAAGTGCTGCAATCTTCTGCTTCATCACCTGGTACTTGGCCTCGGGCAGGTCCCTCAGGGTCTGGCTCATGTAGGTGATGAAGGTGTTCCGGCCCGAGGATGCTCTGCCCAAGTGGACCAGCTGAGAGAGAAGTTCTGTGCTGGTCTTCATTGTGTCCCTCATCTCCAACACACTGTGTTCCTGGCCCTCCAGTCTGTCTCTCTGCCTGCATCCTCTGGAGCTGGGGGTGGGGGTGGGTTGGCCTCTGGTGGCTGCTGCTTCTTCCTCCATTTGTGACAGCATGGCATCTTCCTCCAGGGGATCCTCCAAGTCCGCCAGCATGGGGAGTGCAGCTGTCAGGGGGGTCTCTGCTGTGGGGCCCTCTGAAGATACCTGTCTGGACATGGTAGCTGGCTCCTGGCTGGAAGAGAACTGGCTGTCTGTGGGCTGTCTGAGGGAGAGGGGTCTCCGAGGGGCTGCTCCTCGGTGGTGGATCTCACCCTCCAGGAAACTGCACTTGGCCATGACGTATATCTCCCAGTCAGTGAGCTTGACAGGGCCTTCAGGGGCTTGAGCAGCAGGGCTTTGAGGACCTTGGGACTGGTCCACCACAGCAGCAGCAGCAGCAGCAGCTTCAGAGTCAGTGCCAGGGGGTGGGATGCTGGTTCTGCCCTTCTTCACCTTGCAAGGGCTTGAATGAGTAGGCACGGGCTTCCTCTTCTTGCCTGACTGACGAACCATGGTGTTCCTGCAAGATGTATGTGGCAGCACGTCTTTCCCCTGTATGCTGACTGTGTGCGTGCTGCATCCTTTTATATCCGCGGAGCTGATGCAATTCATACTCCCTGCATGCGCAGTGAACGCTTTGCATCCAACATACATCCACGCGGCATCCCCTTTGTTTCCTATAGGCGTCCGTGATGCATCCGCTTCATCTGCTATGCATCCGCCCCTTCCGCTATGCGTCTGCTTCACAATTCTTCCCCGGAACCCCTTTGGAGGTGTCATCCCCTTCCATCTGCTTTCATCCGCTAGGCTTCCAATGAAGTCACTCAGCTGGCTTTCATGCTTAAGGTGGGACTAGAACTCTCAGATCTCCTGATTTCTAGGTCAGCACCTTAACCACTTTACCAAACTGGTTCTTTTATCATTTCTTTGGCTGATTTAAAATACACAATATAACCAGGACTAAATCACAATATCTCATTTCCTGTCTTAGGACCCTTTAAGATGCTATTAAGTGTAAGCCATCTATAAACATAATTGTTTCTGTTCTATAAAAACATTTCAAAAATTGGCAGAAACATCCAACTCTTTATTCTAAATCCTAATTCTAGAGCAAGATTTTAAAATGTAGAAGACTCTGGCAGATTGTCTCTTAGCTCATAGAAGCCAGCCATCAAAAGTCATTAGCAAAAATGTCTTCTATCAGTGACACTATTCAAAAACCTCACTTAATTATATTTAAAACTAAAGAAAATTCTGTCATAACAACAAAATGATAAAATTGTTTGTAAGATCTTTTACATTTTTCTCTCCAGATTTTTCTTTATACTCAAAAAACTAATAGTTCAATTGTTTTCTGTGTCTATTGTACGCCACCCAGAGTCACATATATGAGATGGTTGGCTTTATAAACTTGATCAATTAAATGAGAAATATGATGATTTCTTTGCCCTTTCCAGAGGGATTGCAACCAATCACAGATTGATCTCATGGTGCTATTCTTTTCCTCAGAGTTCAAAGCAGCTGGCCAACAAATTAAATACATAAAATGCAAAACAACCATTAAGAATATCCATTCCATGTTCAACACAAATATTACAATCTTATCATGCAAACAGAACAACAGAAAATCAGGATGGAAAAGCAGTTTCAAAAGAAAAAAAAAAAACAAATGAAAGTCCCTATGACAAAACAGTGTTCCAATATCTCAGGGGCTGCCCCAAATAAGAGGGGAGTCAAGCTATTCTCCAAAGTACCTAGGACAAGAAGCAATGCGTGGAAACTAATCAAGGAGAGAAGCAATTTAAAACTAAGAATTTTTGTGACGGTGAGGATACGTGAGGAACAGCTTGACTCCAGAAGGTGTAAATGCTCCAACACTGGAAGTTTTTAAGATGAGATTGGATAACCATTTATCTGGAGTGGTGTAGGGTTTCTTGCCTAGGCAGGGGGTTGGACTAGAAGACCTCCAAGTGTTACAGCAGCCATGTCACAACATTTGTTAAATTATTACACCACAGGGCAGGATAAGAAGCAATGAATGAAACCTCATGGAAGAGAGATCCAGTCTGGAGCTAAGGAGAAATGTCCTAATAGTTAGAACAATTAATCGGTAGAACAGCTTCCCTCCAGAAGTTGTGGATGCTCCATCACTAGAGGTTTTCAAGAAGAGATTGGATAGCCACCTGTCTGATATGGTATAGGGTCTCCTGCTTGAGCAGAAGGTTGAACTAGAAGACCTCCAAGGTCCCTTCCAACTCTGTTATTCTTTGTTCTATGCTTCAGCTGAGATTGTGCCATTGTTATTAACATCTGCCATTCTCTTTTAGCCATTGTGATTTTATTTAATATTTTTAAATAATGGTTGTATTTATGTATTAACTTATGAATTAAATAATGATTGTATTTATGTATTTATGTATTGTATTTATGTATTAATTTATGTATTATGTGTTATAGCTCTGTTGTATATTTCCAGAGTTGCTTTTTCATGAGATGAGCAGCTATATGAATTTGATTTTTTTAATTTAAAAAAAGATTTTATTGATTTTCTGTTGTTTATTTTTTGTAGTATTTAATAAGCACCATGTTGTCTGGGTTATTTAATTCGTTTAACAACACAGATTGCATTCTTAATCTCCACCTCTTTCTTCCAACCACTGGTAAAATAAAGTCCATGTTTAATAATAATCTGTGTCTTCTTTCTGTTTAATATTCAGCATAAATCTGTCCATTTCTGGACAATCTAGTATCTTCCTAATTATCTCTTTGTCTCACGGTGTTTCTTCATTTTTCCAATATTGTGCAAATATAACCCTTGCTGCTGTTAAAACATGCAATATTAAATATATACTTTGCTTATCAAGTTTTTCTGATGTTATACCTGATAAAAACAAACCAGGTTTAAAATCTACATGTTTTTCTATTGTCTTTTCTAATCACTGATATATTTTTGCCCAACTTTTTTTTTTTTTTTTT
>BLBF01000077.1:3952483-3966250 GCA_015471245.1 Laticauda colubrina | reverse complement strand
TGCCATCATCAGGCTTCTGTATTGAGTTTGTATGTGGGTCAGGCTATCACAGCCGTTGGTTTTAAATTTGAGGCTAGCCTATTATTGTGGCAGGATGTTTTTTTTTCCTACATCCTGATTGGTTGGGAGTCTTGGTCTGTGTTTATTGGACTTGGAGTTTGTTTGATTGGTGTTTCTGGTTTCTTCTGTCTGTTTTGTGGCTTTGATTGGCTGGCAACACTCTGTTCCTGTGTTGGAGGCTTTCAGTGCAGCTTGGCTTCACGTGAAAGGAGGGTAGTGAGACCCTGACCAACATACAAACTCCATACAGAAGCCTGATGATGGCAGATGAGATTCTGCTGAAATGTTGCTACAACTTTAAAAGCACTACAGTGACGTGGGATAATACCCGAAGGAAGCTGAACAACACATACACACACACACACGTGTGTGTGTGTGTGTGTGTGTGTGTGTGTGTGTGTTTTCGTAGATTTTCATGGGTAGAGATATGTAGGTCTTGGCATGTTCGGGTCTTTTCCCATTTAAGATTGAGAGCAAATTGCCAACGTTTTGATGAGGTCCCACTCACCATCTTCAGGGTGGTACTTTTGGCTTCATGATCAAAGCTGCTGTCTCCCTATATATACTGGTGGGGAGGTTGGCTGTGTTGCCATTTCTTGATTGGTTGATGGAGTTGATGTTTGCAGATTGGCTGGCTTTTTCGTAAGAACATGTGTGGCTGAGGTATTGGCTGTGTGTCTATCAGCCTCCTGTACTGTAACAACCTAGGTAATGGGCTGTGTGATGACCTTCTGAGTTCTAATGTTTTGAGATCCTGGGTCTTGTGCTGTAATCTCCTGGGTCGTTGGCTGTGTTGCAACATCCTGAGGTTTTGTGGTGTAACCTCCTGAGTTCTGTGATGTGATATCCTGAGTGGGTGGCTGTGATGTGACATTCCAGGCTTTCGTTTGGCTCCAAATCTGAGGCCTGGATATGTGTTTATGGCATGTGTCCGTTTGCTTGGTTTGGGGGTCAGGGTGTGTGGCATCTGGTGATGCGGCCATGGTCTGGTTTCTGGATGGTGGTTGTCTTTTGTCTATGGGATGGGTTTGCGTTTGAGCCTGGTGAGGGAGAATGGTGGTGGTGTCATGTGTTGTTTTGGGTCCAGTGTTGGTTTTTGTGGCTGAGACTCATTTGTTGGTAAGGGCTAGTTTCCAGATGTCTGATAGGCAGGAGGCATCGTCCCATTTATTCATGTTGTGGGGTTGTTTCTCTATTTCGATGGCTTCCCTGATTATTCTCTTGTTGAAGTGCTCAGTACTGGAGATTAATTTGGTTCCCTCAAAATTAAGTTCATGTCCTACGGCTTTAAGGTGCTGGAAAAGGGAGGAAGTATTTTCTTCTTTTCTGACTGCATTCTTGTGTTCTGCAATGCATGCATTTATTCTCCTGTTGGTTTGTCCAATGTATGTGGTTGAGCAATTGTTGAATGGCATTTCATAAACTCCTTGGTTTTCTAGCTGGATCTTGTCTTTGGGGTTTCTTAGGATGTTGTCTATTTTTTGGTCAGTGCCAAAGGTTGTCCTGATATTGTGTTTGTAGAGAATTTTGCTGATTTTGTCTGTGGTGCCTTTGATGTAGAGGAAGAAGGCGATACCGTTGTCCTGTTCTATGTTTCGGTTTCTGGGGGGGGTGTCTCCCTTAGGATTAGGTTGGTAATTGTGCTTCTTTGGAATCCATTCGAAATTAATATGTTTGTGAGGGTGTGTAATTCTGTTCTCAGGTGGTCTTTGTTGGCTAGGCATTTGGTTCTGGAAATGAGGGTCTTGGCTATGGAATTGATCTGTGCAGGGTGGTGATGGGATTGTATGTTTAAGCAGCAGTTGGTATGTGTTTTCTTCCAGTGGATAGTGTGTCCTAGGGAGTCATTGGGTTTTTTGTAAATTCAGATGTCCAGGAAGGGAAGTTGGTTGCTGGCTTCTGTTTCCATGGTGAATTGTATTTTGGGATGTAGGCTGTTGAGGTGTGTGAGGAAGTTCTCCAGTTTTTCTTTCCCGTGTGGCCAAATTACGAAAGTGTCATCTACATATCTAAGCCAGAGTTTGGGTTTGTGTTCAGATTTGTCTAGAGCATTGGTTTCAAAGTGTTCCATGTATAAGTTAGCGATGACAGGTGAGAGGGTTGATCCCATAGGTGCTCCTTCTATCTGTTTGTATCTTTGTCCATTGTAGATGAAGCATGTGTTGGCTAGGCAGTGGTTGGTCAAATCTAGAATGTGCTTAGGGGGGTTATATTTGTTTTGGATGGCTATCAAGGCTTCTTTAATAGGTACTTTGGTGAAGAGGGATATGAAATCAAAGCTCACAAGTAGGTCGCTGGGTTGTAAGTTTTGTTTCTTTATTGTTTCTATGAAGTGGAAAAAGTTTTGTACGTGTGAAGTGATGGGTTCTGTGTAGGGCTGGAGTTGTTTGGTGAGAAATTTGGCAAGATTCTGTAGAGGTGAGCCTATGGAGCTGACTATGGGTCTAAGTGGTGTTCCTTCTTTGTGTATCTTGGGGAGGCCATAGAATTTAGGGCATCTGGATGATTTTTCTCTGGGGATGATTCTTTGCTGGATCCTAGGAGATTACAGCACAAGACCCAGGATGTCAAAACAATAGAAATCAGAAGGATCAATAAACACAAACCAAAAACCATTCTGGCACAGCTAAGCTAGCATCAAATTTAAAACAGAAACAGCTGTGAAAGTCTGACTCACAGACGAACACAATACTCATCTGCCTGATGATGGCAGATGAGATTCTGCCGAAACATTGCTACAACTTGAAAAGCACAACTACAAAGATGTGGGATAATACCCGAACGAACAGTGCCTTCACCACTGGACTAGCACACCACTCATAAATTTGATGAATAAATAAAATAAATTTGATTAAATACTAACTATAGTCCTGTTTCTCCACAGCTCTTCAAGCCATTTAATCTAGAACTAGGTCCAATATCTGTCCAACAGAAGAGCCTGGAAGTGTTAAAAAGAGATATAGAGATAAAAAATGACCAGGATTAAAAAATGTGATTTTAACCATCTGAATATGAGAAAAAGCACGACTAATGGAAACATCCATGCAGGCAAAGGATTTTAAGCGCTGAATTCTTAGAAGTCAGTTTCTTTTTCTATCAAACTATCAATTTATTTATTTTTTCCTCAGAACATCTCAACTTTAACAGCAAGCTGTTATATGCTCTTTTCTGTGGCAAGAATAACTGCAACAATGGATGCAGCTGTCGGGGGGAGGAAAAAAAGGAAGAATTTCATTCAGTCCTCTTCCCCCCCCCCCCCGCTTTTCTATTTCTTTTGTGGGAGGAAAGGAATGCAATGACTTTATCAATGAGAGAGCAAAAGGGAATTTTTCTCCCGTAATTTAAAAAGAAAATTCATTTCCAACTTCCCCGTAAGGCGTTTTTCATCACTTCCATGTGTGCTGAATCTTCTCTGTGGATAAAGTTTTCTCAGCAAATTTCCATGGAAGGAATGTGATCTTCTTGCCCTTGTTGAGTGAGGAGATGGCCAAGGGATTGTGTGAGTGTCCGTTCATTCCTTATATAGTCATGTCTTTAATGGTCTCCAGTCTCTCTGGCTTTCTGTGGTTCCATTAAATTATTCTGATGAGAAGATCTTAGAAGGGAACTCACTCCATAGGATGTTTTAGCAGTGGTTCTACTGCCATTACTAAAGGACATCTTGGGAAGTTCCTGGGGAGTATTGGAGCCTTTCTCCTTCTCCTGGAGAAATTATTTATTCAGTCTAGATGTTTTAGATGAAAATATCAATCATTCTCAAATTATGAATGGAAAGCCGTCACATTTAGAAGAGAAACATTTTAGGATTCAGAAAACTTACAGGAGGCCAACTTAACAGATTAACAGAGTTGGAAGGGACCTTGTAGCCATCTAGTCCAACCCTCTGCCCAAGCAGGAGATCCTATGCCATTTCTGACAGATGGCAGTCCAATCTCTTCTTGAAAGCTTCGAGTGATGAAGCTCCCATAACTTTCAAAGGCAACTTCTGTTCCATTGGTTGATTGCTCTCCCGGTCAGAAAATTCCTCCTTATTTCTAGGTTGAATCTCTCTTTGATCAGCTTCCATCCATTATTCCTTGTCTGGCCTTCAGGTGGTTTGGAAAATAGCTTGACCCCCTCTTCTATGTGGCAGCCCCTCAAATATTGGAAGGCCGCTATCATGTCTCCCCCGGTCCTTCTCTTCACTAGACTAGCCATGTAATGGTTCCTGTAACCATTCTTCATATGTTTTAGCCTCCAGCCCCCTAATCCTCTTTGTTGCTCTTCTCTGCACTCTTTCTAGAGTCTCCACATCTTTTTTATAGTGTGGTGACCAAAACAGCTACTTTAGAAAATAGCTTGGCCCCCTCCTCCTCTCTGTGGCAGCTCCTCAAATATTGGAAGACTGCTATCCTATCACCCCTGGTCCTTTTCTTCACTAGACTAGCCATGCCCATACTTCTACAAGACTGTTCTTCTTCCAGACTTCTTGGCCCCCAGTTTAAGTAGAATCCTACGAAGTTAAAAACTGTGCATTGCTTCAGATCCTAAGAGAGCCAGATTCTCTCTGGGTTGCCAGTAAGAACAAAAACTCTCCTCTCTGAAGGTGGCTAATGAAGAAATAACGTATCTGTTCTCCCATTGTGGTTTTTCAAAAAAATGAATTATGTCATTAAGTGCCAAGAAGAAAATTAGTTATGAGCTTTTAAATTTAAAACGATCCCCTTTTTAATTGTAAAACATTGTCACTTAACTGCTATTGATCCAAGGGAAACACATTAGGGAGCAAGGTCACCATAACTGTTAATATTCACTGCTTAGTGAAAGAGCATCAAAGGACATTTTAATGTCACTGACTTTCTTAGGGAGTTTTTAACGAAAGCTTTACATTGGGCAGCCTATGAATGAAAAGGACAGCAGGCAGACAAAGGGAAGAGCAAATGAGATCTCCATTGTCTACTAATCAAATTGTAACTTGAGATTGATTTTTAGGGAAAAGTTTATGTCATGGATTTCCAAGATCTGTTGACATTTAAAAGTCAAAATATATATTTTCCACAGATACATTTCAAATATTGTTAGGAGGGTTGATTTGCTCCTATTCCAGGAAGACAAATAATCAGTTCCAAAATTAATGAGGAGCAGAAAAAGAAAGAATAGATGAACTGTTTGATCCAAATGTAGATTTCTTCAAAGGTAAATGTAATAACATTCGAAAAGCAAAGATGTACAGGAAGGACATTTTCTTTGCTCTCTATTTTGGGTGAATCCACCTTTTCCAAGGAAGCAACCTATTTCAAGTTTGCCTGATCTGAATTTGGAGGTACAACATTCTGCTGAAGAAATTGTGTTTATCCAAACTGTACATACTGGAAATTTGCACACAAAATTATAGTTGAGGAGACAAGTGAAACTCGTTTTAAGTCACTTTTTCACCACAAAATACACTGAAGGAGCTTCTTGGATGAGAAGGAAAATGTTTGCAGGAAGAAAAAAAAACATAACAGTATTCCAATATTTGAGGGGCTCCTACAAAGATGAGAGGGTCAAACTATTTTCCAAAGCACCAAAAGGCAAGACAAGAAAATACAGGTGGAAACTAACCAAGGAGAGATGCTTGCTAGAAGGAAGGAGAGAATTCCTGATGATAAGAAGAAGTAATCAGTGGAACAGCTCATCCTCAGAAATTATGGTACTCCACCATGGGAGGGTTTTAAGAAGAGAACTGGACAACCATTTGTCTAAAATGGTTTAAGAGGTTAGGCTAGAAGTCCTCTTAGATCCTTCCAGCTCTATTATTCTGTTATACTGTTAAATGATTGGTGAGTCCATTTTCCATCTTCATGATTTTTACAAATTTTAACCACCAATACTATTCCATTTCCACACCAACATATATTTCTACAGAACTGCAGAACACAAATGTATTTTGAATATTTAACATAAACTGTATTTAAGGGTTTGGTGCTAAGATTCCATTATCCTGTTCTTCCAGGAAAATCTGCACATGGCCACTGGAGCTTCAACAGTAAGTTATGAAAAGAAAGAGGGAAGGAAGGTAAATTCCTCAGAGGAAGCATTAGATCCAAAGTATGCAGCACCATCAAGTCCTTCATAACAACCCCAACTTGCAGGGAAAAAATTAACAAAATAAGTACCTTTGGGAAACCATGATCTGATGATTGAGAATCTCCATAGACATAACACCAAATACAGGATACACTAATATTCAGCATAAGATCACATGGATCAAATTCCCCACAAAATTGTTAAGTTATTTATTTCTAGATCAAAATTCGATGCATAATTTGGACTGCAAAGATGCAGTACATGGAAACCCCCAGAAGGGCTAAATGATAAGGTATTAAAAGTAATATTTATACACCACTTTTCATGCATATAAATGTCAGAGCATTGCAGTCACTAAATCTATTTTTAAAAAGGATTAAGAACAATCCATTAAATAGGCCAGGATTAGACTGAGCTTTTGTGAGCAAGAGTCTATTTCACTGCAGTATGAAGAGAGCACTGATATGAGCACTTTGTTTCATAAAGCAACAATAATGGATATACAAGCACCCATGAATGATAGAGATATTGTCTAGCAATCAAGCAATGGAAGTTAACAAGGTATGGTCATAGATCCAGGCCCATCCAAGGTAATGACTTAAGCCCCTGTCACACTGCAGCAACGGATGAAAAGAGGAAGTAAAACGGAGAGAAACACTTGCCATCCATTGGAAAACACGATGTACTCACTGCCTCGGTTTTGTTTCCTCTCTATCCGTCCAGCAGCCGTTTATGGACGTTTCATCCGCTCCAAAAGTTTTAGGCTGCTTAAAACTTTTGCGCGGAAAATGTATCCAATTCATCTGTTCCGCATCCGCTAAGCATCCGTTACGCATCCGCTATATCCGCTAGGCATCCGCTGCGCATCCACGCAGCTCCATCCGCTCGGACGCAGGGAGGAAGCGGAACGGACACGGAACGGATGCAGAACGGAAACAAAGCGTTTAAAGCAGAAAACAGGTTCACAGAGGGGACCTATCTCGGATATCAAGGATGTCTAGAGGTTGCCTAGAGGATGCCTAGAGGATGCCTAGAGGATGCCTAGAGGATGCCTAGAGGATGCAAAGGGACACCTATACTGCCCATAAAAAGGGGGAGCAACTCACCTGCATCGCACTTTCAGAACAGCAGCCAAGCTGTGCAGACCTCTGCAGCCTTCATCTGACTCTTCCTCTTCCACACCATCCAGTCATGTCCACCGTGGATTGTGACAAAATTCTTTCGGCAGCTACCATACTTCTGCAACACTGCAAAACCATCTACAGACTCTGTGAACAGTACTACAGGAAGAAAAGGAGGCACCCAAAAAAAGTCTGGCTCTGAAGATGGTTCACCAGAAGAGCACAGTACATACTTTACGACAAGCTGATGGTGGAGCTCAGGAGCGAAGACCCTCAGGCGTTCCAGAACTTCATGAAGATGCCTCCAGCCACGTTTGAAGAAGTTGTGCAGTGCCTGACACCCAGGTTGACCAAGACAAACACCAACTTCCCGCCCAGCCTGGAACCTGGGCTCAAGGTGGCACTCACTCTGTGCCACCTGGTCTCAGGGACCACGTACAGGAGCATGCAGTACGGCTGGAGGATGCCACACAACACCATCAGCTTTGTTGTCAGATAAGTGGTGCAGGCCATCATCAAAGAATACAAGGAGGAGCTCCTCCAGTGCCCCTCCACTGAAGAAGGATGGAAGAAAGTTGCAGAGCAGTAGTATCAGAAGTGGAACTTACCCCACACCGTTGGAGCCATAGATGGCAGGCATGTGGCCTGCAAAGCTCCAGCCAACTCGGGGTCCTCTTATCACAACTCCAAGGGCTTCTTCAGCATCATCCTCTTCGCCATGGTCGATGCTGACTACAAGTTCATGTACATCGATGTTTCAGGCAGCGGCTCATCTTCAGATGCCCAGGTATACAACGACAGTCACCTCAAGGAGAAGATGGAACGCAACCTCATGGTGGGCTTCCCAGATCCAGACCCTCTGCTCAACGACACGCAAGATGTGCCCTACTTCATCGTGGGGGATGACGCCTTCTCCCTCACAACCTACCTCATGAAGCCCTACACCTCCAAATACCTCACCCGTGAAGAGAGGATCTGCAACTACAGGCTGTCCAGGGCAAGGCAGGTGGTGGAGAACACCTTTGGCATCCTGGCCAACAGGTTCCAGGTACTTCTCACCAACATGCAGCATCGCCCAGAGATCATGAGGAGGATCTTGGAAGCTTGCTGCATCCTGCACAATCTCATGTGCACCCACTACCCAGTCTTGCAGAACAGGCTCGTGGACCTCCAGCAAGGCAATGGGGACATGGAGCCTGGTGAATGGAGGCAAGGGCAAAACCTGATCGACACTGAGGATGTGCAAGGGCCCAACAGAGCCTCACATGAGGCGAAGAAGCAGCGCAACCTCCTGAAACACTGGTGCAACTCCCCAGCTGGAGTGGTGGAGTGGCAAGACAGGATGGTAGATGCTTAATGGATGCTTCCTTCAGCCTGTCTCATCACACGGATGAGATTGGGCCATGTATGTTTGGTTGGCCTACAATGAACAGGGCGTTTAATAAAGAGTTGTGTTTATGTTGACATGTGTGGATAATTATTACATTATTATTGATAATAAAGGGCCGTAGGTGTGGCACCTGGGAGGGTGGACCATACAGTCCCACTATGCTTGCACTGGAGGTTTATCTATCCCACAGCTATTACCCATCCCAAAGGTGTTCCTGCCCATCCCACAGGTATCTTAAACCATCCCAAAGGTATCCCTGCCCACCCCACTGCTATCTTAAACTATTCCAAAGGTATCCCTGCCCACCCCACTGCTATCTTAAACCATCCTACAAGCATGCAAAGGCTAAACCATTTCTAAAAGTTTCCACCAAGACTTTATTCAATAAAATAAATGAAGCAAGTGTGTGAAACCAAAGATAAACTTTTTTGAACAACAAGCTTTAAAATAAACATGAACCAAGTTAAGTGTCCAAATAACGTCCACAAATATCCAGGCAGCCAGTCTCTGGCACTCCTTTTGGTCACTCGGAGGTGTGTGCCCAGTCCAAGGTGTTAAGGTGCAGGTGCTTTGGAGGTGGGTGCTGCTGCAGTGCTGGTCTGGGGTGTTATTGGAGTGCCTAGCCCCAAGAGGACAATAGGGGATGGTGTGTTGAGGAAGGTGTCAGACAGCTGGCTCAGCCCCACGATGCTGAGAGGTCCTTCCTCCATGCCATGTACTGAGGCCGGGCTTGGCTGTGGGATGGAGGAAGGAGCAGTGTAGTGGGGCTGCCTGCTCTGCAGCGGGGTGAGGACTGTCGTGGGTGGCATCATTGGCGTGGCTGGCATCGCTGTCGTGGGTAGCATTGTCGTGGGTGGCATCGCCGGCATCATTGGAAGCGGTGGCAACATTGTTGGCCGATGACTCTGTGCCTGCAACTGTAGGGGCTGCTGTCTGTGCTGCTGGACTTCCGGGTAGCTGTAGCCCTGGTAGGTGAGGGGCTGTGGGAAGCCTTGGTATGGGAGGGACATCACCTGGGGTGGAGGAGCAGACCTGGACTGGGTGGGAGCAGGTGCCTCTGGGTGTGGAGGGTTGTGAAGCAGCTTGGTGATCCTCTCCTTCACCACCTGGTACTGAGGATCTGGCATCTCCTTGAGGGTCTGGTTCACATAATTGAGGAAGGGCTTGCTGTTGGAGGAGGAGGATTCGATGGGGACCAGCTGAGAGAGGAGACCTATGCTGGTGCGGATGGTGTCCCTGATCTCCAACAGGACCTTGTGGCTCTGCCCCTCCTGCGGTCCGGCTCTCTGCCTTGCTGTGGAGGCGGAGGTGTGGGTGGATGCGGCTTCGGCAGCGGTGGACTCGATGTCTCCTTTCTCCCACCGCACCAGGGAGTCCTCCTCGCTCTCCACCACGCTTTCAACACCTGCCGGGGGGGGTTCTCCGCCGTGGCATGCCCCACAGATACCTGCGTAGAGACAGGGACTGACTCTCGGCTGCCAGAGGACTGGCTCCCAGCAGGCTGCTGGAGAGAGAGGGTAGACAGAGGGGCTCCTGGTGCTCCTCGGTGGCGGACCTCACCCTCCAGGAAGCTGCACTTGGCCATAACATAGCTCTCTCTATCTGTCAGCTTAACCCTGGCCTGGCCAGATTTTTTGCGGTGCAGCTTCCCGTACCAGGTGTGCATGTGCTTCCACCAGCCGAGGAGCACATCCGATGTGTAGCCCAGACTCTCCGCCCTCTCTCCAAGCAGCCTGCTTCTGCGTGGTGTCCCTGTAAAGCCGGTGTCCCTTCCGCCACAGATATTCGTTCTCTCTCAGCCAGTCCAGCACCTCATCCTCGTGCGCTTCCTCGATGTAGTACTGCCTCCTCTCCCGTTGTTGAATACGCCTCTTCCTCCCTTTGGCAGGACCAGATGGGCCCTCATCAGAGGGGCTCCCAGGTGGTAGGGGCTGCTCCTCCACACCAGCAGCAGCAGCAGCAGGATCATCATCATCGGCATCATCACCAGCAGGATGAAAATCAGCCTCATCATCATCAGCATCTGCATACTCACCAGCAGGATCATAATCAACAGCAGCAGCAGCAACAGCACCAGCAGCAGCACCAGCAGCAAGACCAGGATTAGCAGCAGCAGAGTAAGCACCAGCAGCAGGGTCAGCAAGACCAGGAGCACGAGCAGAACGAGCAGGACCAGCAGGACCAGCAGGACCAGGAGCAGCTTCAGCAGAGTACGCAGCAGAAGCACCACTGCCAGGAGCAGCTACAGCAGAAGCCCAAGCAGCAACAGAAGAGCGAGCCCAAGCAGCAGAAGCCCCAGCAGAAGCAGAGTCAGGGACATGGGGTGGGAGGGTGGCCCTGTCCCTCTTGCCAGGGATGGCGGCAGGTTGCTGAGCCTTTCGCTTCTTCCCCGTGGTTGTGGGGTTGCTGGCTGGCAGGGAGGCTGGCAGGAAGGCTGGCAGGCACCAAGGCTTGCAGGAAGCCTAGCACCAAGGCTGGCAGGAAGCCTGGCAGGAAGCCTGTTAGGAAGCCTGTTAGGAAGCCTGGCAGGAAGGCTGGCAGGAAAGCAGGCACCAAGGCTGGCAGACAGATTGGCTGGCAGGGAGGCTGGAAGGCAGGCTGGCAGCAAGGCTGGCAGTGAGGCTGGAAGGCAGGGAGGCTGCCCAGGAGGCTGGGAGGCAGGCTGGGAGGCAGGCTTGGAGGCATGCTGGCAGCAAGGCTTGCAGGCAGACATGCAGGAAAGGAACTAGAAGTGTCCAGCAGCAGGTCTTTCCTCGGAATGCTGGCCACGTGCGAGCTGCTTCCCTTTATATCCGGGGGGCTTGCGCAATGCATACCCCCCGCATGCGCAATTAACGCGCGACATCCGTTCCGCTTCTGCTGTGCATCCGCTAGGCTTCCGTTGTGCATCCGCTTCATCCGCTGTGCATCCGTTCTGCATCCGCTGTTTCCATTCTGCATCCGCTTCGCTGAGGCCCCCCGGAAGCCTAGCGGACGCGCCATCCGCTTCCATCCGCTGGGCTTCCGTTCCGCATCCGCTTTGCATCCGCCCTGCGTCCTTCCCGCGTCCATTTCATCCGCTCCAATTATGCAAATTTTCACCCCTTTTGAGCGCGGATACAATGGATGTAAGATTTTTCTCTTCCGTTGTGTCCTTTTTGCATCCGTTGGGCAGTGTGACACGGCCTTTAATTTGTACAATGCCACATGTTAGAAAATTGCTATTTTCAATGATTTAATCAATTCCAGTTCCCTTCTGAGTCCAAAGGAAGTTGTTAGATCTGCCAGCAAACATAAGTTTCCCTTCAAACATTCATGGTGTTAAGGTATATCATCGGTGAGTTCACTTCCTGCAAGATTATCAATGTGTCATACAAACAAGACTGTCTGGTATTTGCAGTGTTCAATTCAGATGCTTCTTCCTGTTTCTCAGGAAAGAAAGCATTTTTGCCTTGCTTAAAAGTGCCTGACCTTTGAGCAGACAGAAGGTTCTGCAACAGATGGCTCTATGCATAGTTCAAAAGAAAACTTATGTCCAAAATAGCAATAGACTTATATATTGCTTTGTAGTGCTTTACAACCCTCTCTAATCTGTTTTACAGAGTCATTATATTGCTCCTAACAATTTGGGTCCTCATTTTACCGACCTTGGAAGGACGGAAGGCTGAGTCTACCCTGAGCTTGGTGAGAGTCAAACTGTCAAATTGCAGGCAGTTGGCAGGCAGTGGAAGTAATCTGCAGTAGTGCATTCTAACCACTGTGCCAACCATGGCTCAAGGAAGGAAGGAAGGGAGGGAGGGAGGGAGGAAGGAAGGAAGGAAACTAAGGAAGGAATAGCAATAGAAGTTAGTGGTTTACAGAGTCGGCCTCTTGCCCCCAACAATCTGGGTCCTTATTTTACCTACCTCGGAAGGATGGAAGGCTGAGTCAACCTTGAGCCTGGTGGGATTTGAACTGCCAAATTACAGGCAACCAACAGTTAGCAGAAGTGGCTTGCAGTACTGCACTCTAACCAGTGTGCCACCGAAGCTCCAAAAAGTTGGATATAGTTAAGATTTGTGATGGAACAATTAATAGCATCTTTGATCACATTGAAATAACCTCCCCCGAACTAAAGATATTCAGCTGGAAATCAAGAATGACCCATCAACATTGATAGAATGTATCTCAAGCTGCAAGCTATTGATATTGTGCCCCAAAGTTCTTCCACATATTTTGGACAATTCATCTTAAATTTGATTTTTTTTCCTTTCAGTTCAAATTGCTTTTAAAAATAGTGAACTTCTTGTTGACGGTATCGTAAATTCCTAAGTGGCCAATTGTGTGAGTTACATTTTGTGATTTATAGATGCCATGATTTCTCTGACTTCCAAGGGGAAGATGTTGTAATGGTGTTTTTTCAGTTCAGGAATCTCATCATAGAAGGCGGCAAACAAAAATAGAAACACCTCTCAAAAGGAAACCATCCAACACTTTCTACCATCTTGCAAATGAAAAACCAGTTTCAAAAATGAAATCTAAAGAGGTATATGAAGAAAGGAAGGGAAAACATAACATTTTTGGTTGTGGGGGGAAAAATGAAAATTGACAAAAGTTTCAGCACACCTTGGCTCATTTACTATTCACATATCTTTCCAACTTGCCTGTAAGGCATTTTTCATCAGTTCCATCTGAGCTGAACTTTTGCTGTGGATCAAGATTTCTCAGCAAAAGGGAAGAATATTTTCCTTAAAACTAAATGAAAGCAACTTCTGTAGTTGGTCATTCATCTCCTTCATGGAAAAACTGGATAATCTTACACCGGGGATCCTCCTACCTTCAATATGGCTGATAATTTGCTTATTTCAAAGGAATCTCTAAAATCATTCCTTTTCAAATGCCAAATATTTTGTGAAGAGAAAGGGACATTTTGGTTCTGCCATGATGACCAAGGAAATATTGCTATGTCTAATGACATATAGTAAGTTTTTGATGATACTTGTACTCAAGACTTCCCATCACATCTTTTTCCATCTCTCCTCCTCCTCCTCTTCTTCCTCTTTTCCTCCACTTCTTCTTTCTCTTCCTCCTCTTCTTCCTCCTCCTCTTCTACTTCCTCCTCCTCCTCTTTTTCTTTTTCTCCTCTTCTTCTTCTTCTTCTTCTTCTTCTTCTTCTTCTTCTTCTTCTTC
>BLBF01000077.1:3915314-3939848 GCA_015471245.1 Laticauda colubrina | reverse complement strand
AAAGAAAGAAAGAAAGAAAGAAAGAAAGAAAGAAAGAAAGAAAGAAAAAGAAGGAAAGAAAGAAAGAAATATTGCAGAAATTGGGATAACATGATAGTACTCTTGCAATATTAGAGGGGCTGCCGCAAAGAATGGAATAAAATCAGGTATTCTTTATGTTTGCTTAGGCATGCATTCTATGCATGAGTGCACTTGCTGTCTCTCTCTCTCACACACTCTCTCTCTCTCATTCTCTCAAAGGAAGGAAGGAAGGAAGGAAGGAAGGAAGGAAGGAAGGAAGGAAGGAAGGAAGGAAGGAAGGAAGGAAGGAAGGAAGGAAGAAAGATTGCAGGAATTGGGTTTGTGTCATAGTCTAATGAAGAGAAAAATGAGGGGTGACATGATAGTATTCTTGCAATATTTGAGGGGCTGCCACAAAGAAGAGGGGTTAACCTATTTTCCAAAGCACCAGAAGGCAAGACAAAAACAGTGGATGGAAACTAACCAAGTTTGGCTCACCCCTAATATTTCTCTTTGTTCAGCTAGACATCCTGCAATCGTTCTTTATATGTTTTAGCTTCCAGACCCCAGTCATCTTTGTTGCTCTTCTCTGCACTTTTTTCAAGGCCTCAACATCTTTTTTTATAATGTGGTGACCAAAACTAGATGCAGTATTCCAGATGTGGTCTTACTAAGGTTTTATAAAGCGGAAGTAATACTTCATGTGATTTTGACTCTGTTTACATAATCAAAGTTTGTATTAGCTTTTTTGGCTGTTGCCACACACTGCTGACTCATGTTTAAGTGATCGTCTACTGAGACTCCAAGGTCCCTCTCACAGTTACTGTTTTTGAGCCAGGTTTTGCCTAATCTGTACCTGCACCTTTGGTTTTTCTTGCCCAGGTATAAAACCTTGTTTTTCTTTACATTAAATTTCATGCTATTGGATAGGGCCCATTGTTGGTGATGCTTTCTATCCCACATTTTTCTACTGCAGCTTACCAAGAAATAGGTTGTGGTCTACTTTGTCAAATGCCTTGCTTTATAAAGCAGTACTAATACTTCAAGTGATTTTGATTCTATGCCTTTATTTATACAACCAAGGATTGCATTAGAATGTTTTAAAAGCAGCCATTAGAATGGCAGAGAGTATTAAGGAGCTGATTCAAGTCATATGGGTTGAGCCCAGGGGAATGTGAAGCAATAAAAACTGCTTAGCTCTATAGATGAGACTTAGAATCATACAATCATAGGGCTGGAAGCTACTTTGGAGATATTCTAGTCCAGGGGTCTCCAACCTTGCCAACTTTAAGACTTGTGGACTTCAACTCCCAGAAATCCTCAGCCAGCAAAGCTTCTGGTTAGGAAAGCTGGCTGAGGAACTCTGGGAGTTGAAGTCCATAAGTCTTAAAGTTGGCAAGGTTGGAGACCCCTGGACTAGTCCAACCCCCTGTTCAAGGCAAGGAGTCCTTATTCCATCCCAGATAAATATGATTATCCAATCTTTTCTTGGAGATCTTTGGCAGAAGCCTTGAGACAAAATGGTCTGTCCTGGAGTGACAGGCTTAAGATTTCAGGGAGATGAGGGGGAAAAAAGAATAGAGAAATTGCCACAACTGCCTTTGGGAAAGAAATATCTCATGTTGCTAAACCGATTGAAAAGGAAATGTACATGTTTGGAGGGGAAGAGTAATTAATTTGGGGAATGGCAGATGGAGTGGACAACAGGGTAGCCCTAAGCAAGAAGTTATATTTAGACCATCAAGTCAACTAAAAAAGTAAAAGTAAAGGATGGAATGGGAAGATAGAGACATTTAATTAATTGTGTGATCTGACAAATGTCCTGAAAGCTATTCTGATAAGGAAAGAGGCAATGTCAGAAAATGCAGCTCACATCTTCATCGGTCTTGTTGGAAAAAATATCCACCTGGTTCAGTTCCAAGTGAGGAGAAAGACACTGGAAACATGGAGGCTGATTGGAAAAATGGTTTATTGGTGAACAGGACCACATGGGTTTTAGGTCCTGGGCAGCTGAGCACATGGAGCTGAGAGAGAGAGGTATTTATATTCTCTTGGGCCTTACCCATAAGCTTCCTGTTCCTGTGGAAAGGGCATATATCCTACTGGTTGCTGTAGGGATCACAACTAACTGAGTCCCAGGCTTGATTGAAGATTGCTGGATAATGCAATGAAGGGCAATTCCTATTGTGGCTGAATGGCTTTTCCCTGCCTTTGTTCAGTAATGGATTACCAAATCTGCATTTCTAAATCTACCCCAGCTCAGTATCTGCTTTTGGGGGGGGGGGGGGGCTGGGAGCTAAGGCTCTGAGTTTCTCCAAGAGTGTGTTTCTTAATTTCTCATCCAGGAAAATCTAATATTCTGCCTTTTTTAATATTTCCCAAAATATTTCATTCTTCTATGAGAGGGATAGGTGCTAACTTTCTACAGTCTGAAGAGCAAAAATGGCGTATAAAAAAGATGTATATAGAAGCATGGATCATCTATAACAAGGGTGTTCAAACTTGGCAACTTTAAGACTTGTGACTTCAACTCCCAGATTTCCACCCATGCCTGCTGAGGAATTCAGGGAGCTGAAGTCCAAAAGTCTTAAAATTGCCAAGTCTAGAGACTTTTAATCTAGAAGGTGAAAAAGAAATATGACTTCAGAAGTCCTATCAAGATCACTGTGTTGTTTAACTTTAAGCTGGACTGCCAAGAAGTTTTAAAGGAAAGATGTTCAATCAGATCAGTTGAACTCCAGGTGTTGGTTTTGGAAAAGTAGGCATAATAATTATATTCCTTTTTATTTATGCATTTTTAAAATGTTGAAAAATTTGAAGTTGATGTTCACAACTTTCGTTACATGTGTAAATTTTCTTAATATACAGAGCTTTGAACAGAAAATTTCTTGGAAGTATTTTTTTTTTATAATCCAAATACCATGAGGCTTCGTGTTTTCTTTCCTTGTGTGTGTGTGAGATCTTCTCACTTATTTTAACTCTTTTATCCCAAATGCAGATCCTTTGGTGAAACTTTTATTTGTATGGTTTATATGACCGCCCATCTTAAATAGGCAACCTTGGGTAGCAGACAAGGATTAAAAGCAATGAAAACCACAACATGTGATGATCCTCAGTGCCCAAGGAGAAAACAATCACCTCGTTCACAAAACAAAACACAACAGCAGCAGCCAAGCTCAACTAAACTTCGTCCCAAAAGTGCTTATTTTTCAAAAGGCAACTGGACTTTATTGTTTTTTCCTTGAAAACATTTCAATCCTCATCCAAAAAGTTTCTTCAGTTTCTCAGGAAATGGAGTAAGGAAAAATTAAGAAAATTACTTAATACCACTGTATACTGCACTGGTGAGACCACACTTGGCATATTGCATCCAGTTCTTGTCCTCACAACACAAAAAATATGTTGAAACTCTAGAAAGAGTGCAGAGAAAAGCAACTGTCAGATCCGTGTATCTGTCATTTTTTCAGTGAAAGAAGACAAGAGGGGGAGACTGATAAAGAAATCCTTTCCTGATGTAACCTGAATATATTTAATCTTAGATTGAATTTGTATAAACTACATATGATACAATGGAGGGAGAAAAGCCAGATGGCCGGAACCTATATCACCTCTAAGAAGCACAGCCAGGAGATGAGAAGATCATAAAAATTCCACAGTGAGGTATGTCCTGGGAATCTCTGGAAAAGTTCATTCTAAAAAGGGGGTGGGGGGAAATTAGGTATGCCCTGGGAAACTGTGAAAAAGATCGTTTCTACAGAAGGGTGGGGGGAATTAACATACTGGCTTTTGTTTCACTAAATACACATCGAGATAAGGGACGAGGTTCTAAACTCCCTTATCTATCCCTGAATGCCAAAGGGACCTCAGATGCTGCTTTGAACTCCTACATGAATTGTCTCCAACCAATAAAGGATTCCTTTTGATACATTTGGTGTTCAGAAGTTCATTCTTGTTAATTGAATGGGAAAATGTTCTGTAGCCTGACAGCAACAAAGATCATAAGGGATCTGGAGACTAAACTGTATTATAAACAATTGAGAGAACTAGGTACGCCTAGTTTAATATAAAGGACTGGGGTGACATGATAGCAGTCTTCCAATATTTGAGAAGCTGTCACAGAAAGGAGGGAATCAACCTCTTTTCCAAAGCACCTGAGGGTAGAACAAGAAGCAATGGATGGAAGCTGATCAAAGAGAGATCCAGCCTAGAATTAAGGAGAAATTTCCCAACAGTGAGAACAATTAAGCAGTCGAACAGGCTGCCTTCAGAAGTTGTGGGTGCTCCATCACTGGAGGTTTTCAAGAAGAGGCTGGACAGCCATTTGTTCAGAATGGTATAGAGTCTCTTGCTCAAACACTGGGTTGGACTAGAAACCTCCAATTTTCCTTCCAATTCTGTATTCTGGTAAGGGGCCATTTTTGGGTATTCCTGGATGCCGATGGTATCTGTACTGTGATCTTTTCTTTATCTCCCTTCCATCAGGCTGAGCTTTGAGCCATCTGTGATTGTGGATCCAAAATCACAGAGCCAATCTGGAAGAGACAACAAGCCCAATCTTGGAAATCCATCAGCTCTGAAGCCAAGAGAAAAGTAATTGGAAGGATGAGCAAATGGTCCTCTTTTCTTTTAGTTGGGAAGAAGGAAAGAAAGTGATAGGAAACATTATGCTTTCCCTAATGTACCTGGCAAAAATAAATAAATTTCTGATCTAAGATTGCTGAACTTGATTTTTTTAAAAAAACTACTGGTCTCTAAGCAGTTCTTCCTTTTCTCTGCACTAAGTGGCTCCCAGTTACACTAGAAACCAATCCAGAGTGCAGTTTTATACCTTCAAAGAGAAAATCACTTCTCTATCTCAGCAAACTTTGCAGCAGCCAGCCTACCCCTCCTGCAAACAGGGAGTACTATAATAATTAAAGCTGCAATGTTTCCTAGATAACTGGAAGTCAAAATCCTTATAAATCTATTGCAAATCAACCTGTGAGCTATCAACCAGGCCTTATCCATCATTATGCTTCCCCTGCTTTGTCACATTAAAATAAACTCTGATATTATTTGAAAGCTGTTTGGCAGCTATCCATACAAGTTCTTTTATGCTGCAGAAATTCGGATGGCTGAGAACGTTATAAACTCAGTACTGACGCCAACGATAGTGCAACTAACAAATCATGCCAGTTGTTATGATGTCTGTGCAATTTTTTTTAAAAAAAGATTCTATCTTTTTGATGATGATTGCTATGGTGATCAAAACCAATGCAAAAAAGAACATTGACATAATTACATTTCAGGAAGTGTCTTCGTTTACAAGCATTGAAAAGGTATAGAATTTCACATTTTTATTCTTTTTTTAAAAACAAAAATCTTAATTTATACTGTTGGGAAACCATCAATGAAAACCTGGCTTGTTTTCCTGTCTATGTCAGGGAAGGCACCTCCTTCCAGCAATTTTTCTCAAAAAAAAAAAAGTTTACAACACTCTGATTTATTCTACACAGTTGGCCAAGTAGATCTATATTTCCAAGATTTTGTTGAGGAAACATCTATAAAACATGGAAAGAAAACATATTGCTTTATCTCTCAAAAGGGAAATATATCCCTTTTCTGCGGCTTCTTGTAACTCTTCCATGTAATACTGTTCATGTTCAGATCTTTAAAGATATATAATGGATGAATGGAGATACAGTTTCTGATTTACAAGACACTATTCTCCGATCCTATTGTAGCAAAAGAGCCGTAATGCAAATAAAGCTCGGGTTTGCTGAAATGTGGTCACTCCATTCATCTGTTAGTCCATTCGCATGATCTTTCATACATTTCTTTTCTTCTTCTTTTTTCTCCCAAATACTGTTACTCAATGGCTACACACCTGAATGAAATGATCTGTGAAGCTCAGCATGTTCTGCTTATGATTATAAGATTGCACTGAATGTACATTGTAAGTCCATACAGACAAGACCAAACCATAATAAGATGCATTTAATCTGACCTCTCCCCCTATGTCTGTCAAGAAAATTTAGTCATCCTATTATTACTTCCTTTCCTGAGCCTCAAGGCAGCACTTCCATTTGGGCTTCACTGAAAGTTGAGTAGCATCACAATTTTCACTATTTCAATACCAAAAATACGAATGTAAAAAGAGATTCATGGGAGATTGCTAATGGATGTTGATTTTTTAGATCTTTCAAAATCAATTCTGCTGTAGTTTGGGCAGAAATAATGAACCCTGAAAATCCCCCTCTGAATTATTTCTGAGTGATATACCTGAAAAAAAACTTCTGAACTTCAGAAAGTAATTTTTTATAAAAGCACTTCCTTGGGGGAATATATGGAATTTTAAAAGCCTGCATTGGGGAAATCTATCTAAAAAAAAAATATGAGGAACTCTGGGAGTTGAAATCTACAAGTCTTAAAGTTGCCAAGTTTGGATGTTTGAACAGCTTCAACATGCTAGTGAAAGCAGGAAAATCTAGATTTTCTGTGTTCTTCAAGATGAGAAAGGAAGTTTCTTAACATACTATATACTAGTAATTGATTTTGTTTTCTGACTCTCCTTCTCAAGAAGGTGGAATGTCCTCTCCTATATAACTTGAGCCTAAAAATAATAATTCTGTCTTCTAGAGCAGCAGAGAACTTCTTCCTTTTTTCAATGAAACCCTTTTTATTATTTAAAGAATGATATCAATGTCCATCTTTTCTTCTCCAAGCTGAACACACTGATTATATCCAACCTTTCTTTTGTAGAATTCACTTTCCATGGTTTTGACTAGTCTCACAGCCATTCTCCCAACCTGACTGAAGCTATTTTTTCTCAGGACCTGACTCCTAATCCAAAACTGGATTTTGTCTATTTCTCCATGTATTTCCATGGAGATACACATAAGCAAATAAAATTTAGCATTACTATCCATGTCAGCCATAAGAAATCTTTGGTGGACCTGTTGTGGCTGTCGTGGTTCTGGTTTCATTTTATTTTTTTAAATTCAGGATACAAAAAAGATGTTGAGACCCTAGAAAGATGCAGAGAAGAGTAACATAGATGATTAGGTGGATGGAGGCTAAATCTTATGATGAATAGATAAGAGAACTTAATAATGCCACATTCAGAATTCTGCATCCAGCTCTAATCACCACAATACAAAAAAAATTCTGAAACTCTAGAAAGAGGTCAGAAGGAGGTCAGAAAGAAGGTCAGAGAAGAACAACTAAAGACAATAAGGATAAATCATATGATGAATGGTTAAAGGAACTAAGGTATGTCTAGTCTAAGGAAGAGAAGGATTAGGGAGTGATATGACAACAGTCTTCCAGTCCTTGAGGTGCTGTCACAAAGAAGAAGTCAACCTATTCTCTAAAGCATCTAAGATTTAGATTTACAGAGTTTGAAGGGACCTTGTAGGTCATCTAGTCCAACCCCCTGCCCAAGCAGGAGACCCTACATCATTTCTGACAAATGGCAGTCCAAGAGCAGGACAAGAAGCAATGAGTAGAAGTTTGTTAAAGAGAGATCCAACCTAGAACTAAGAAGAAATCAATAGAACAGCTTGCCTCCCTGAGTTATGGGTGTTCCATCACTGGAGGTTTTTAAAAGTGGACCAAACACCCATTTGACTGGGATGATATAAAGTTCCTTCCTAGATTGATCTAGAAGACCTCTGAGGCCCCCTTCATCCTATGAGTCTATGATTTTAAATGACGCCCCAACTCCTTGGTTGCAACAATGAAATAGCCAAATTAATTACTACTCAAGCTCTTCTTCAGGCTAGTACTACCATAAGTGAATAAAATGAGTTGCACTGTAACCTAGAGGAAGTAATTATCTGTTATGAAAACAATTTACAGTCTGGCAGTGAATTGTTCCCAAACAGACTCCTGACATCCCAAATCTCTTCTTCAACCTGGATGAAAACAATTGTCTTTGACTCCTCATCTTGGCTTCCAGAATGGAGTTGACATGCGACACCTTGTCAAATATTGTTTGGGGTTTATACAATCTCCCTGTTGTATAGGGGCCTTTGTGTTTTTCCAAGGAAAGGAAAAACAACTCACGAAATTAAACGGAGGCAGAGGATAAATGCTGCATACCATTATGAAAAGCTACCCAAGATATTTACAAAGGATCCATTTTAAGCCTTATTCTCTTGCTACAATAGGGGAAGTTTTGTTGTCCAAATCGTAATGTAGGCAAAAAAAAAAAAAAAGATGGATTTTTAAATTATCCTTTGCAACATTTCTGGGCAATTATACTGAGATAATGCCTTCAAATTGCAGGAGGGTTTGGGCTCATAATTGCTGAGTTTCATTTTCAAATTCCCTTCAGTTATCGCAGGACACCCATTGCCGGTCAAGCTAAAATAGATAACATACAGTAACTGGGTTTTTTTTTTACAGGATACCCAGATTATTATTGCCTTCTATTTTTAAGGAATTGTTTTGATAATAGCCTGTCTGGTTTCAATATGAAGCTGATGGTTCAGCCTGCTAAGGAAGACTATGAATGAAGATTTAATACTGTATCATTGATTATCTAGTCTATTGATTGATTGATTCTTAGTAATAAGTTGATTGATTGATTTTTAGCAAATGCATATTCATTCATATAATAAATGCCATTGCAAAAACCAATCCCAACCACAAAAAACTTTGCTCAAGACCAGACTTCTCCATACTGCAAAGAATCCACTCCCGTGAACTCTGCAATGAACTCAAAAGACGTCTAGACAATGGAGAGAAGGATCTCTACATTGACTACCCACAACTTCACATCCAACCCTACCTTATCCAACCCACCATCACTCAAAAATAGGCATGCACGCCCCTAACTACCTCAATTCCAACTACAATTGGCCTTAAATGCAAGCTACTCAATGCAAGAAGCCTTATGAATAAAATACCTGAATTTCTCCTCTTATTAAATATGGCTAAATTCAACATCATATTTGTCTGTGAAACATGGCTCAACGCATCTCTCCCTGACTCCATTACCACAGTAAGAGACTGTCATGTTTACTGATCAGATCGTGAAATCCATAGAGGAGGTGATGTTGCTATCTTCTATAAAAAATCCTCACATCTAAAAAACATCCAAGTTACCCAGGAGGTTGCTCTTCTTGAGACCATCGTCTGTGAACTGTCCTTAAATATCACATTTCGATTCTTACTATGTTACAGAGCCCCTGATTATGACATTGAACATGTAAACAAGCTAAATTCACTACTAATATGGGCAACCTCCTGCTCACATGCTTTTATCTTTCTTGGTGACTTCAATCTACCTCACATTAACTGGACACTAAATGAATGTAAAACTGAACCCATACATGCAACCTTCTAAAATGCTGTAACAAACCTGGGACTGGAACAACTAGTAACCAACAATAGTAGACTTTACAACTGCCTCGATCTCATCTTCTGCAATAGTTTATGGAATAAACTATTCAGTTTATGGAATACAAATTAAAGAACCCTTTTCCAACAGTGACCACAGCATGATTGACTTTTTTCTCAACATACATCCACACAAAAATCAATACAGCAATGTGTGACCCCCAATTACAACTTCAAAAAAGGCAACTATGATCTAATATACAATGATCTCTCATCCCTTGATTGGCAATTTCTATTCACTGGATGCAATACTGTTGAAGACCATTACAACATATTTTTACTTGAAGTCAAAAGACTCATCAAACTATATATACCAATAACAACTCCAAAAACCAGAAATTACCCATAACAACAAGGAAGCTTCAATCCAAAAAGAGATCACTTTGACGGAAAAACAAATCTGGTCACACTGCAACTTCAAAAGCTGATACAAAAATTTATACCATCAGATAAAGACTGAATGTACCAATTATCACACTAAACAAGAGGAAAACCTTCTACACACCAATTCCACTTGCACTTTCCACAATTTTGTAAACAATAAACTAAAAGACTCAAGGTCCATCCCATCCCTGAAAGAACCTAATGGTAAAGACTGCAATGACAACACTTTTAAAGCAAACCTCTTCAACACATTTTTTGGCTCAGTATTTGTAAACAGCAATGAATCATGCCCAGTATTTCCTAGTTGAACCACAGACAACTACAATGATCTAATACATATAAATTTTACAGAAGACAATGTTGAAAAAGCACTACAAAATCTAAAACCATCTCTATCTATTGGACCGGATGGAATATGTGCCTACTTCTTAAAAAAGCTTATCCACTGCCATAGCCGAACCTCTAAGCATAATCTTTGAAAAATCTTTCAGGACCAGCTCCTTGCCAAACCTGTGGTCACAAACCATGGTCATCCCCATCTTCAAAAAGGGAGACCCCAGCCTAGTTGAAAATTACAGACCAATCTCTTTATGCTGCATCAAATGTAAAGTCATGGAATCAATTATTAACCAAACCATTATCCTCCACTTAGAGACAAACAACCTACTCTCTAATAAACAATTTGGTTTCAGAAAAAAACTTTGATTCAGTGGTACATGACAAACTACTCCTAAAACTAAAATCTCTGGACAACTGCATAACTGGATAGAAGCACTACTGTCAAACAGACAACAAATGGTCAAAATTGGGAGCATCTTATCAAATTCTGTACCTGTCAACAGTGGTATCCCCCAAGGCAGTATTCTAGGACCAACTCTCTTCATACTCTACATAAATAACCTCTGTGATCATATTAAGAGCAACTGTGTTCTCTTTGCTGATGATGTAAAGCTATTCAACACCACAGACAATACTGCTCCCCTTCAAAAAGACCTTGACTATGTATCAGAATGGTCAAACAAATGGCAACTTCAAATCTCAGCAAATAAATGCTCTGTTTTATATATTGGCAAAAAAAAATCAGAAAATAAAATACAGGCTGAACAGTCAAGACCTTGTTGATGATCCAAAGTCTGTCAAGGACCTTGGATTACTCATCTCTAATGATCTAAGTGCTAGAGCCCACTGTAACTACATAGCCAAAAAGGCATTAAGAGTTGTTAACCTTATCCTACATAGCTTTTTCTCTGGTAATATTACACTACCAACTAGAGCATACAAAACATTTGCAAGACCAATACTCAAATACAGCTCATCAGTCTGGAACTCACATTACGTATCTGATATTAATACAGTTGAGAAAGTCCAGAAATATTTCACAAGAAGAGTTTTCCACTCCTCTACTTGTTGCAGACTATCTTATGCCACCAGACTTGAAATTCTAAACCTAGAAAACCTAGAACTATGCCGCCTTTGGTCCGATCTAGTAAAGAAGATCATACATTGCAATCATACATTGCAATGTATAGTAAAGAAAATCATACATTGCAATGTCCTACCTATCAATGAATTCTTCAGCTTCAACCATAACAACACAAGAGCAAACAATAGATACAAACTCAAGGTTAATCGCACCAAACTTGATTGCAGGAAATATGACTTCAGCAAAAGAGTGGTCAATGTCTGGAATACTCTACCTCACTCTGTGGTTTCTTCCCCAAACCGCAAAAACTTTAACCTTAGACTTTCTACTATTGACCTCATCCCTTTCCTAAGAGGTCTGTAGGGGGCATGCATAAGTGCACTAAGGTGCCTACCATCCCTGTCCTATTGTTTCTTTTATTTTTCTTATATGTATCTATGTATTCATAACTATATTTTTACTTATACCTATTATCTTGTAAACAAGCGACAAACCAAATAAAATAAAATGAAATAAATAAATAAACTAGTGATACTTCAAAGAACTCAACCTGCCAGTCGCACCAATTTCTCCAGTTAGTTCAATTTCTCAACTTCCAATAAACTGGAAAAGCTTACACCATCTTTTGAAACTTCAACCCAATAGAAGTCATGAACATTGGAGTTCCATTTATTAATCCTTCCACGCTGAACCCTTCAGTAAAACTGCAAGAAACCTTCTAATCAATTCAAAATGCTATTCTCGTCTTAGCTGTATTTTATACTATCTATATAAGCGGACCATTATTCAACATTAAAACCATTTAAAAAGTGTTTGAGGACTTAGAAGACCTCCAAGGTCCCTTCCAACTCTATAATTCTGCTTCTTTGGAATTCTGGACTCATTCCAGAATGACACACACACACACACACACACACACATGTATGTATGTATGTATGTATGTATGTATGTATGTATGTATGTATGCTGTTCAGCTTCCTGTGGGTATAATCCCACGTCGTTGTAGTTGTGCTTTTAAAGTTGTAGCGACGTTTCGATGAAGTCTCATTCATCATCTTCAGGCTTGCTTCTTCGGCTCTGTGCTTCTCAGAGTAATGTGAGCTTGCAGCTGCTTCTTCCTTTTAACTGCTAGTGGGGGTGTGACTTGATTGGGTGGGGGTTTGGCTGTGTTCTGATTGGCTGGGGGTGTGTTCTGTTCAGGTGGGGGCTTGGTTCTGCTCAGATTAGTCTTAGTTGCTGGGGGATTTGAGCTGGTGAGCTGTGATCCTGTTGTTTGGCGTTCGTAGTCGTGCCACATCTTCATGGTGGGTGTCAGTTCGCTTCTTGTATGGGTCAGAGGGGCTTGAAGCGGGTAGTGGTGCAGCTGCGGTACGGCTTCTGTTCTGTGGTCGTGTCTGTGGTCGTGTTCTGCGAGTCCTTTTTCTATGTGGAAGTGTGGTGGTAGCATCTTGTGTGGCACTCATGGGTGTGGGCCCGGTGCCACCCCCCATGTTAGGTACTCATCTATCAATGAGGGCAGGTTTCCAAATGGCTGGTAGATGGGAGGTATCATCTCGTTTATTCATGCTGTGTGGGCGTTTTTCTATCTCTATGGCTTCTCTGATTATTCTGTATGGATGTAAGCGTATGCATCTTGTATAATAAATACTTTATTAAATAAGCAAAATGAACCAAGTAAACTGTATTAAGTGTCTTAAGCAAAGATAACCTTTATTAACTTTCTTAGGTAAACTTTATGACTTTATTAAATAAGCAAAATGAACCAAGTAAACTGTATTAAGTATCTTAAGCAAAGATAAGCTTTCTTAGGTAAACTTTATGACTGTATTAAATAAGCAAAATGAACCAAGTAAAGTGTCTTAAGCAAAGATAAACTTAACAAGTAAAAAACTCAGTCTCTGACACTATTCTCAGTCACTCTGAGTCATGTCCATGGTCTCAGCTGTAAAGCGGTCAGGGATTGTGGAGATGGCTGTGGCTTGAGTGCTGGTCTGAGGTACCATTGGGGTGCTTGGCCCCAAGGGTACAACAGGGGATGGTGTGTTCAGGAAGCTATCCGAGAGCTGACTCAGTCCCGTGAGGTTGAGAGGCCCTTCATCAAGGACTTGAGATGTCAGGCCCAATACTGATGACAGATTGTCCATTGACGGGCTTGGCTGTGGGGTGGAGGAAGGATTGGGAGGAGTGTAGTGGGGCTGTCTGGTCTGCAGCTGGGTGAGGAGTGGTGTTTGTGGTGTGCGATGTACCTGGGCCTGGACTGGGAAGTTCTGCTTCTGCTGTGAGAAGTCCTGGTAGTTGTAACCTTGGTAGGTGAGGGGCTGTTGAAAGCCGTGGAAGGGCTGTGACATCCCCTGGGGTGGAGGAGCAGACCTGGACTGGGTAGGAGCAGCTTCAGCTGGGCCTTGAGGGTTGTGCAGAAGTGCTATGATCTTCTGCTTCCTCACATGGTACAGGGCCTTGGGCAGGTCCCTCAGGGTCTGGCTCACGTAGGTGATGAAGGTGTTCCGGTCCGAGGATGCTCTGTCCAAGTGGACCAGCTGAGAAAGAAGTTCTGTGCTGGTCTTCATTGTGTCCCTGATCTCCAACAGCACACTGTGGTCCTGGCCCTCCACTCTGCCTCTCTGCCTGTATCCTATGGAGCTGGGGGTGGGGGTGAGTTGGCCTCTTGTGGCTGCTGCTTCTTCCTCCATCTGTGACAGCATGGCATCTTCCTCCAGGAGATCCTCCAAGTCCACCAGCATGGGGAGTGCAACTGTCAGGGGGGTCTCTGCTGTGGGGCCCTCTGAAGATACCTGCCTGGACAGGGTGGCTGGCTCCTGGCTGGAAGAGAACTGGCTGTCTGTGAGCTGTCTGAGGGAGAGGGGTCTCCGAGGGGCTTCTCCTCAGTGGCGGAAACTGCACTTGGCCATGACATACATCTCCCGGTCAGTGAGCTTGACAGGGCCTTCAGGGGCTTGAGCAGCAGGGCCTTCAGCAGCAGGGCTTTGAGGGCCTTGGGGCTGGTCCACCACAGCAGCAGCAGCAGCAGGTTCAGAGTCAGTGCCAGGGGGTGGGATGCTGGTTCTGTCCTTCTTGCCAGGGCTGGCACGAGTAGGCACCGGCTTCCTCTTCTTGCCTGACTGACGAACCATGGTGTTCCTGTTTGATGTATGTGGCAGCACGTCTTTCCCCTGTATGCTGACTGCGTGTGTGCTGCATCCTTTTATATCCACGGAGCTGACACAATTCATACTCCCCATATGTGCAGTGAACGCTTTGCATCCGATATACATCCGCTATGCATCCGCTTTGTTTCCTATAGGCATCCATGATGCATCCGCTTCATCCACTATACATCCGCCCCTTCCACTATGCGTCCGCTTCGCAATTCTCCCCCGGAGCCCCTTCGGAGGTGTCATCCGCTTCCATCCACTTTCATCTGCTAGGCTTCTGATGAACATCCATTTAACATCCCCACTATATACTACCCCCGTCCATTCTTTTCCATTCTTTTCCGTTCTGTTTATGCAAATTTTCACCACTTTTTGGAGCGGATGACAACGGATGGAGCCACCCCCAAAATTTTGCTGGTCCGCTGTGTCCTTTATGCAGACATTTTGCGTCCGTCGGCCAGTGGGACTGGGCCTTAAGAAAGTGGAAGGCAGGCAGGAGAGAGAGAGAAAAATACATGTTCCGGTAGCTTGCTTAGCTACAAGAAAAAGAAAACTGGACAGATTTTTTCCCATGGATAATAGATGACTGATCTAATCATTAACTGGCACACTACTCTTACTAAATGGTTATTTAATAGGAGTAGTTATATGTAAATCAGTTACTGTCATTAGAAAAGCCAAAGAGAGCCCCTGAAAATCTTAAGAGCTGGTGCCTTTCTACATCCCAGATGTAATCTCCTCTCTTGCAGCCTGGATGAGTGATACCTCAATTTCTTCAGAGGTAACTCTTGGGGGACACACCTCATCTCTGTGCTTTGAGCTATTGATTGAGAGCATTGAAACAGCATCCAGGAATAAAATGAACTGAGAGTGCAGTGAAGAGCAACAAAGATAAGAGGTCTGGAGGCTAAACCATATGATGAACAGTTGCAGGAACTGGGTACATCTAGCTTAACGAAGAGAAGGACTGGGGATGACATGATAACAGTCTTCCAATATTTGAGGAGCTGATATAGAGAAGAGAGGTTGACTTATACTCCAAAGCACCTAAGGCAGGACACGAAGTAATGGGTGGAAAATTTGCACCAAGACAAATTTCTTGTGTGCCCAATCACACTTGGCCAATAAAGAATTCTATTTTAAAATCATTAAAGAGAGATCCAACCTGCTACAAAGGATGAATTTCCTCACGGTGAGAACAATTAATCAGTGGAACAATTTGCCCCCAGAAGCTGTGAATGCTCCAACACTGGAAGTTTTTAAGAAGCAATTTGGATAGCCAATTGTTTTGAAATGTTATAGGCTCTCTTGCTTGAGCATGGAGTTGGATGAGAAGACTTCCAAGGTCTCTTCCAACTTTGTTATTCTGTTGTTCTCACCCAAGAAGCTTCTTCAGTTCAGAACTTTCAAAGAAATTTTCAAAGAAAAAAACCATGAGCTGGATGATTTTAGCAGCTCCATAGACATTTGCCTCCAGAGGTTGTGGATGCACCATCACTGGAGGTTTTCAAGAAGAGACTGGACAACCATTTGTCCAAAATGTGGAAGATCTGCATGAGCACAGGGTTGGACTAGAAGATCTCTAAGATCTCCAAGATCCCTTCCAACCCTATTATTCTATGTTCCTCAGAGGTAAGGATGATTACATTTCACTGTAATGTGATAATACAAATTAATAATGCAATGAGGATTACACTACTTTCTGACGATAATTTATCACAACAATGATGAGTCATTTGGTGTTTTAACACTGCGATCCTCAGAAAAGAACCAAACTGGGGACAAAACTTCTCTCCACCATCTTCCTATCCTTCCAACGCAGTTGCATTTTTACACCTTTCCTAATGAACAAATAGAAGGAACATTTTGGAAAAATTAAGAGAAATGTAAGAGAACTCACAACTAAAAGAAATGTTATTTTTAGCATTTTGCAGTTCATGTCTTACTACAGTAAGAGGTTTTTCTTTTGCCCTGCGGCAAGAAAAAAAATGTATCTAGGCTTGGCTGATTATCTCTTGACTATTCCAATTAATAAAGGAAAATATAGTTGATTAATCAACCAATTAAAATTTCATTCCTTGTCTCCCGGGCATTTTGGGATTTGATACAGTTTGACGCTTTTAAAATGTATTGTGCTGGGTTCTTTCCCCCGACATGCTAATAATTATTGTCATATTTGTCTTTTTTGTTCATCTAACTGGTTGCCCAACTGAATAATTTGGCCTTGCAGATTAAACATATAACTTCCTAGTTAGGTCCTTATGCTTTTGTTTTACTTTGAAGAATTTTGAGAAGTACTGTATAATTCATACTTAAATTATCAGCTATATTCCCTTCGGTGGTACTTACAAATATTTACAAATTTTTGGAAATTTTAATTTTCCACTCTATATTATTCCTAGTCTGTAGAGATTTTCAGTCATCCAGGTCATGGTTGTCCCAAAGGTGCTTTTTCAGGAGGCAACTGGACTTTCTTGATTTTCTATTTTTTTTTGAAGAAAAAAAATATTATTCTTAGTCTTCTTCAGTGTTCATTTGGATTGAAAAGAAAGATATGAAAGCTTACATTATGGAGCTATGAAAAGTCAAAGGATATAAATTTGAAGTAATATAGGAAAACTACATACCAAAACTCCCCTGTCTGTTTGTCTGTTTGTGACCTTCAATTGGATCAAACAGTGCATCACAGAACAAAAGGTTTTGAATCAAGAATTTATCCAAAACTCTGTGATCATGGTTCCTGTAGGATTATAATTTCAAGGGTCTTCGGGCCAATTGTATTGACAAAATCAATGAGGTGACCCTGTACCATTCCTGACAAAAGTCTAACTTGACAATGTAACAACACTTCATCAAAAGACGTGATAAGGACCACTGAGAAATTAATTAGAAAACACTGAACAACATCGCAATAATCCCGAGTCTTAAGGAAACTTACGAATTGAGGATCTGCCCAAGAATGTCGGATCTCCTGGTTGGGCAGGGGGTTGGACTAGATGACTTACAAGGTCCCTTTCAACTCTGTTATTCCATCATTATTCTGTTGTTATTATTATTAATATCTTAAAGAGTCATACCTACCAACCACCAGGAATTTATATAATCAAATAAACCCAGATTAAGGTTCCAACAATTTGATGGCATTCTTCTTCTTCTTCTTCTTCTTCTTCTTCTTCTTCTTCTTCTTCTTCTCCTCCTCCTCCTCCTCCTCCTCCTCCTCCTCCTCCTCCTCCTCTTTTTCTTCTTCCCTTTGTTCTAAATTAGACACCTTTCTGAAACGCTCTTTTAACACCGAGGCCAAAATGCCATCAATCAACACAGAAAGGCAAGAGAGAAAAGGAGGAAGATGTAAGCAGGTGGACAGGAGATTGGCATGAGGCTGAATGGTTGATGCATACTTGAAATCATTTGTTTTCTTTTAACCAAGTCGGGCCAGGCAGGACAAAAATGAAGAGCTTTTCTTGGTCTATTGTTGGGGGCGCAACGGACTGTAGAACGCATGGGAAAAATTGCAGTGACCAAGGGAGATACATGAAGGCAGGTGACCTCTATCTGTGGTTCCTCTAACCAATCTCATCAAATTAGCCCAACTGTCTATTTTCCTTAATAATCTCTGATTAAGCTTGGGCTATGAGCAGACACGATCGGCTGCCATCGCTATGCGATGAGAGGCTGCTTAGCATCGGACGAGCGTTTGGGAATAAGTGAGCAAAAATGGTCTAATTTGATAGGGTTAGAATCCTGCAGGCTTTCCAAGGAAAAGGTCAGCAGCAGCCTTTCTTGCACTGTGAATATGCAGAAATAATCATAATATTTTTTAAAGAAAAGAAATGGCTTGCAACTGCCAGGAGAACTATCTGATTGGATCAGCTAAGGGCTCTCCATTTTATAGGAGGGGGGGAGGTTTTCAAAGCATCAAAAGCTTGTAATTTGGAGTAATTCGGAATTAATGAATGCACGTACACCGCCAACAGATGCCCTCACTCTGTGGGGAGGCAGCTGTTGGTTGCCTGCTGCATGTTTAGGAATGCTCTGAGATTTAAGGGATACAGTCTGAACTAACAGGCACAGATTTCTCAATTTCTTGCAAGGGCTGTTTCAATTGTGGTGATGGAATCAACACCGGTTAAGCCAAGTTACTTGCCTTTCTCTTGTACACAACATTGATCATCTGTGAGAGGGATCTTGGAGTCTTAGTGGATAACCAGTTAAATATGAGCCAACAGTGTGTGGTGGCAGCCAAAACAGACAATGCAATCCTAAATTGCATTAACATTCAAGATCAAGTGAGGTACTAATAAGGTAAAGGTAAAGGTTCCCCTCGCACATATGTGCTAGTCGTTTTCTGTTTCTAGGGGGTGGTGCTCATCTCCGTTACAAAGCCAAAGAGCCAGCACTGTCCGAAGACGTCTCTGTGCTCATGTGGCTGGCATGACTAAATGCCGAAGGCTCACAGAACGCTGTTACCTTCCCACCAAAGTGGTCTCTATTTTTCTACTTGCATTTTTTTTTACATGCTTTCAAACTGCTAGGTTGGCAGAAGCTGGGACAAGTAACGGGAGCTCATGCCGTTATGGGGCGCTACAGTTCGAACCTCAAAATGCCAACCTTCCTGATCAATAAGCTCAGTGTCTTAGCCACTGAGCCACTGTGTCCTTATGATAGAGTGGTACTAATACCACTCTATAAAACCTTAGTAAGGCCAGACCTGAAGTACAGCAGCCAATTTTGGTCGCCACATTATAAAAAGATGTTGAGACTCAAGAAAGAGTACAGAGAAGAGCAACCAAGATGATGACTGGAGGCTAAAACATACGATAAACAGTTGCGGGAACTGGGCCTGCCCAGTCTAGTGAAGAGAAGGACCAGGGGAGACAGGATAGCAGTCTTCCAATATTTGAGGGGCTGCCACAGATAGAAGGAAGGGTTCAAGCTATTTTTCAAGGCACCCAAAGGCCAGACAAAGAACAATGGATGGAAACTGATCCAGGAGAGATTCAACCTACAAATAAGGAGGAATTTTCTGACAGTGAGAACTGTCAACCTATGGAACATAAAGAGTTATTGGAATTGGGTGTGCCTAGTTTAATGAAAAGAAGGACAAGGGGGGAAATGATAGCAGAGTTCCAATATCTCAGTGATTGCCACAAAGAAGAGAGAGTCCAGAGGACCTCAAGGCAGGACAAGAAGCAATGGGTGGAAACTAATCAAGGAGAGAAGCAACTTAGAACTAAGGAGAAATTTCCTGACAGAACAGTTAACAAGTGGAACAGCTTGCCTCCAGAAGTTGCAAATTCTCCAACACTGGAAGTTTTTAAGAAAACATTGGACAACCATTTGTCTGAAATGGAGTAGGGTTTCCTGCCTAGGCAAGGGGTTGGACTAGAAGACCAACTCTGTTATTCTATTCTATTCTAAAGCCCAGCCATTAGATTCATTAAAGCAGTCACCTCAAACAGCAGAAGTTCACCAGTTCTTTCTGCTGAGCTTTTGTGATTCATCTAAGGGGGCTGGACTGGAAGACCTTCAGAGTCCCTTACAACTCTGTTGTTCTACTATTCTGTTATTTTTGTTATTATTCTGTTCTACCTCTTGGCAACAAACATGGGATCTTGTGCCTTTGCCTACTGCTCTCACCTGAGTTTACTTCCATCCAAAGGGTAGAATCAGAGGGTCAATTTCTTCTCTGCATCACACAGCAGATAAACAGCCCTGCTTGGAAAGTCCATGCCCTTCTCGTTATGTGGGAGCTGATCCATGTAAAAGAATACACATAATTAATGCTAAATAAATGAAAACATTTCCAGGGTTGCACAACAACGCTTCCATAAGTAAATCTAATTGTTCAGTGAATGTGTGCATGAGTTCACCTGAGTTGTAGAAAGACCTGCATTAGGTTACTTTCTAAGAGGTCTTTCTGCATTAGGGGGCATTCTACAATGCTCAGTGGATTATTTTAGCCATGTGAAGGACAGCCAAGAATATGATATTTTATGAATTTTTTGAAAAAAGAGTTTTAGACTGAGATGCCTAGTGCAAAATACTTTAAAAGAAAAAAAACAAGATTCTGGTCATTGTGTAAGAAGCAGTGACTTTGTTATAAAGATAAAGACAAATGTTTCCCCTGTCCAATCATTTCTGATTCTAGGGGGCAATGCTCACCTCTGTTTCTTAGCTGAGGGGGCCAACGTTGTCCAAAGACTTTTCTGTGGTCAAGTGGTGAGCATGATAATACACCGAGATGTGTGGAACACTGCTATTTTCCCAGCAAAGTGGTACCTATTTATCTACTCGCATTTGCATGCTTTCAGACTGCTGGTGGGCAGGAGCTGGGGCAAGTAACAGGAGCTCACCCTGTCACATTGCACTTGGGTCTCGAACTCAGGCTGCAGCTTTCCAGCTGACAAAGCCAGCATGTTTAACTGCTGAGCAAAATGTCACGCATGCATCATCACAAAATCTCCATAATCGTAAAGCCTACAAACTTGAAGTTTGGCACGTATGTTCCTCTTGGCTTCTAGGGGCTCACTAAGAAACGATTTTTTGAAATGACTATCAGAGCATTAGTATTTCCCATATTATTATTATTATTATTATTATTATTATTATTATTATTATTATCTGATGCTAGGGAGTTCTATTCCTCCTCCCCATCTGAAAATAAATCTCTTCCAAACGCAAAATAAAAGCAAAGGGGAGGAGTTTCAGCTTTAGTTTCACAGCACCAAGCAGTTTTAGTACAGAACTGAATTGAGCTAAGCCATGCCCAGGCTCCTTGCTGTCTCCTTCTTGCTCACACAGCAAATACTGCTTCAGTTTCCAAACAGCCCTCAACTCTCTCACACACTGACAGGATGCTAGCCAGATAAATACCAACGGATGCTGGTATGCAGAAGCACATTTTTTCCCCTTATTTTCCTCCCCAAAAACTAAGCCAACCACATAGTTTCATAGTGAACCATAGGTATCGAGCTAGTTTTACTATATAGAAATAGCACTTAGACTTATATACTGCTTCATAGTGTTTCACAGCCCACTCTAAACAGTTTGCAGTCAGAATCTTGGCCACAGCAATCTGGGTCCTCATATAGTAAGGATCAGCTCATTTGGTTGTGATTTCTATCCCACAAAAGGCCAACAAAAGGCCGACTTTCCCATTGTTGTACATATCTTAGTGTGATGATATTTTTCCTTAGATTTGAATGAAATTTCAGCTGCAACTTATAACCACTTTCCTTCTGATCCTAATTTTTGTGGCCATGAAAACCATTTTTGTACCTGAACACTTACCTCATGCTTCCTCTCAGTTCTTTTCTCCAGATGAACATCCCAACATCCGAATTTATTTCAGTGTGGCCTCATGGGACTTCTTCCAGTCTAGACACCCTGGCCAAGTTAGAAAGACATTAGAAAGAACAAAAATTACACATTAACAAGATCAGCTGCCTCCAAAGGAAATATGTACAAGATGTTTTATCACTTGCATTTGCCACCAATGAGATTGGCCAAAATGTACCCTAATATAAACCGACATGTTGGAAATGCAAACAGAATCAAGGTACCTTCTATCATATGTGTTGCTCATGTCTGGAAGCCCAAAAATATTGGACCAAAATATGGAGTTGGATACAAGAAATAACGGAAGATCAAACAGAGTTTAAACCAGAGTTGTTTTTGTTGGGAATAATTAAAGGGAAATATAGGGAAAAGATTAAATACATTTTACTACATATATTGACAGCAACAAGGATAGTACATGCACCATGCTAGAAACAAAATATTACACCCTCAGAGGAATTAGTAATTCAAAAAATTCTAGATTGTACTGAAATGGATAAATTGATGTTAAAATTAAATTAAAATAAAAAATAAAGAAGAGTCAGGGTATTACAATTGGTATAAATGGTTGAACAATAGAAATAAAGATAATGGAGGTAAGAAAATTATAGATAAATGTATATGAATGTATATAAATGTAGATATTTACATGAAATTGCTTTATATAATAATGATGGCACAGCACTGTTAATATTAAGGTTAAAACATGTAAAAGTTAAAAAAGAACAATAAAAATTATTGGGGAAAAAAAGAAAGAACGTCTCTTCAGATGTTTGAATTTGCTTAGGGAATGTCCTTCCTATGGAAGCACAGCTGACACTGCAAGTGGCAGATTTTCCAGATCAAGCTAACTCATCCTCTTCTTCTACTAAAGGTAAAAGGTAAAGATTTCCCTGCCCAGTTGTGTCTGACTCTAGAGAATGGTGCGCATCTCCCTTTCTTAGCCTAGGGAGCCAGCATTGTCTGGAGACAACTTCTGTGGTCATGTGTCCAGCACACCAAAGTGCATGGAACACTGAAGTGGTACCTATTTATCTACTCACATTTGCATGCTTTCAAACTATTAGGTTGAGTTGGAGCTGGAGCAAGGAATGGGAGCTCACCCCATTGTGTGGCCTTTGGATCTCAAACCCAAGCTGTCAGCTTTCCAACCGACAAGCTCAGCATCTTTAACCGCTAAGCCATCGCTCTTACTCCTTCTTCTACTGCAGTCGTTTCAATCCTTGTTTTTAATTGAGTCATAGAATCCTAGGGCTGGAAGGAACCTTGGAGGTCTTCTAATCCAACCCCCTGCCTAAGGCAGGAAAGCTTATTGCAGCCCAAAGAAATGGCTCTCCATTATTTCCTGTCTTTTGACTTCCAAGAAATCCAACCCTCATTCCAATCTCCAGGGCTTACTGCCATCTATCCCTCCCTCCCTCTCTTTCTCTGTCTCTCTCCCCCTTTTCTTCTCTCTCTTTTTCTTTCTCTCACTCTGTCTCTCTCTTTGTTTCTCTGTCTCCCTCTGTCTCTCTCTCTCTCTGTGTTTCTCTCTCTTTCTCTTTCCCTTTCTCTCTTTCTCTGTCTCTTTTTTCTTTGTCTTTCTCTTTGTCTCTCTGTCTCTCTCTTTCTGTCTCCCTCCCTTTCTCTCTCTCTTTCTGTCTTTGCCTGTCTCTTTCTCTCGCTCTCTTTCTCTGTGTCTGTTTATATATATATATCTCTCTCTCATTCACACACACACTCACACACACACACACACCTTCTTTTCTTCTGCCTTCTTAAATGGGATAAACAAAACAAATGGAGGAAAGGAAAGCCCCCACCCCCTATCCCCCTCCCGTTATGATCAGGCTGTCCCAATTGTAGCATCCCCTCCTGCCCTGGTTAATGGCAACTGTACTTTTTCTGTAATTAAGACTATTTCCTATCAAGAAGGCTGGGAAGTAATCCTCATGGCCCAAGCAGTAGAAAGGGAATTAATAACAAACTTTAAATGAGCTTAGCTGTAATTAATATAGCAGGTGTGTAAATACCGGCAACCCCCCACCAACACAAAATTCAGCCTTGTTTACCTAGCAGGCTCACAGGGGAAAGCAATACATCTTCCACTGGTATAATTAGACTTTTTAATATCTATAGGTATGAAAGGGCACGTTCACGGGCGCACACGGGCACACACGCCAATTCAACAGTTGATCTTGCTGGGTTGATTACGCCTTGCTCTGGGAAAGAGCAAAGGAGCCCCAACATCTCTGCTTTAAACAAAAGCCCGCGGCAAAGCCACAACTTGAAAAGGAGAAGGCATGGCACCAGGGGATGGCGTCTTTGAAGCCGAACGTCTCTCCTTTATCACAGGAGGCCTTGGCATTATTGCGACAAAAGGCGACATCAAATATCTCTCTCTCTCTCTCTCTCTCTCTCTCTCTCTCTCTCTCTCTCTCTCTCTCTCTCTCTCTCTCTCTCTCTCTCTCTCTCCCCCTCTCTCTCTCTCTTGCAAAGGCTGCAAAGGCCATAAACAGAGAAGGCAGAAATTGCGGCGTACAAGGCCAAAGCACTGGAACGAGATCAAGACCCTCAAATGCACCCACAGATGCCCCTTTTAGGCACATGCTCCTTGCCAGGGTTGTGAAAAATTACACAAATGGGGATCTTCTCACTAATATATTTTTACAAGCTCTCTCTCTCTCTCTCTCTCCTCTTTCATTTTCTCTCTCTCTATCTCTCTTTCTTGTTCTCTCATTCTCTTTCCCTCTTTCTTGTTATCTTATTGTCTCTCTCTCTACTTCTCTTCCTCTCTCTCTTGTTCTCTCATTCTCTTCCTCTCCCTCTCTTTCTTGTTCTCTCATTCTCTCCCTCTTTCTTGTTCTCTCATTC
>BLBF01000077.1:3868859-3887687 GCA_015471245.1 Laticauda colubrina | reverse complement strand
TGTATGTATGTATGTATGTATGTATGTATGTATGTATGTATGTATGTATGTACTGAATAGCCCACCTTTATTTTCTTTTATAAGCAACTGAAGGCACAAAACACATCTAATACTATTTCTTCCTCCTATTTTCCCCACAATGTGAAACCTGTGAAGTGAGTTGGGCTGAGAGAGGGAGGGAGGGAGGGAGAGAGAAAGAGCAGTCCAAAGTCACCCAGCTGGCTTTCATGGCTAAGGTGAGACTAGAACTCACCGTCTCCTGGTGATTGGCCCAAAATTACCCAGCCAGCTTTCATCCCAAGGCAAGACTAGAAAATTATGATTCCCTGGTTTCTAGACTGGTGTTTCAACCACGAGACTAAACTGGACTAAACCACTAGACACACACAGAGAGAGACATTATTGCCAGAAATAAAATAAAAGCAAAGGTTGGTTAGAAAGTTTAGCTCTATATTACCAATTGATTGCTGCTGAAAGCAGCTTATTTTTGAAACATGGACATCAGCCACCCACTTTTGTCCTCTGGACTTTCCAATCTTTAAGTAAATGTGGTTCAGCTCTTTCCTGATTCTATCTTCCCATGAAATTCTGATGAAATTCCAGTTAAATTCTGCCACAATGAGAACCTCACAAAGATATCTACCAGGGTTCCCCAAACTGTTCAGCTCATTGACACTTTCATGAAGTTTCAGGACATTTATTAAATGAAAATAATAAAACAAATATTGCATGACAAAGTAGCAGCAATGGTATATTGGAAGACCTGCAAAAAATACCATTTGCCTGCAACTGGTGGGGCCATAAAATAGAGGAAGTAACAGAAAATGGAGATGCTAAAGTGCTCTGGGACTTTAGAATTCAAACAGGCAGGAATCTGCTGTATAACATTCCAGATTGAACCATTGTCAATAAGAAAAAGAAAAAAATCTGGATAGTGGACATGGCAAAACTGGAGACAACAGAATAGAAGAGAAAGAACTGGAGAAGATAACAAAATACAAAGACTGCAGATAGAAATAAAATGACTGTAGCAAAAGAGAGCAAAGGTAATAGTCATAGGTGTCTTGGAAGCAATCCTAAAACTCTAGAGTGTCACTTAAACATCAATGGCTTTGACAAATTCACCATCGGTCAGTTACGAAAGGCAGCTTAACTTGGAGCAGCTTACATTCTGTGACAATATCACTAACACCATCAAACCTTCATATCTGTCTATCCCACCTCCTTGGGAAAGACAAAAATGCCAAATCCAGTCTGAACATCAGGTTGAGTGACAAACTACAACAGCAACAATTGGATAGTCCCGTCAACTCTTGAGAGTCAACATTAACCACTTTGGAGAACCCAGATCTATACAAAATGTTATTTTTCTTCAATTGTGTCCTATTCTTCCACACTGATTTGAACAAGTCCCTGCAGTTTTCTTGACAAGGTTTTTCAGAAATGGTTTGTCATTGTTTCCTCCCTGGGGCTGAGAGTGACTGGCCCTAAAGTCACCCAGATGACTTTGTGCCTAGGCTGGACTAGAACTCACAATCTCCCAGTTTCTAGCCTAAAGCCTTAACCATTAACATCAACTTATACTCTTATACTTCCCTGCTAGAAAATCCAACACATTAAGTTAACAGCTTGTGCCAAAGTTTTGCCTTTGATGTGTAATGACTATAAAAATACATTTTGAAGTAGAGTGGCTGAATGAGGGAACTTACCTCTCTCTTTATATATCTCAAAAAAAAAAATCTATAGTTATAGGCACCCTTCTTCACTTTGAGGGTTTCATTTAGATACTTTATCAACATGATTAAAAATGCCTTTCTCATAAAGAAGCCATATTTCAGGGCTTTTATTTATTGGGTCCTTCCAAATGTGTGTCTTTTAATGCATACCCTGACTTTTTGCCAAAGCTGTCCTTCGAAATGTTGAAAACCGAAGCTCATTATTTATGAGATTTCTCATATTAACTCAGACCAATTCATCAAAATAAATCTTTTCCAGAAGTATATAAATCTCTCACCCAACACCTCTCGCTGCAGACTTCCTCAAATCAACAGCCAGAATCTGGACTACATCCTTAACCAGGTAAACCTCTGCCAAAAATACAGATAGAGTTTAGTATAAGCAGTTAAAGGAACTGCATTTGCTATTCTTGTAACAAGACAGTAGGACTTGTGCATGATCCAAAGGTTGTTTTCGAGCTTTGGTTTTTACCACTTAACTTAGAATAGAGAATAGAGCTGGAAGGGACCTTGGAGGCCTTCTAGTTCAGCCCCCTGCTCAAGCAGGAGGACCTATACCATTTGAGATAAATAATTGTCTAGTCTTTTCTTAAAAACCTCCAGTGATGAAGCACCTACAACTTCTGGTGGCAAGCTGTTCCACTTGTTAATTCTCCTCATTGTCAGGAAGTTTCTCCTTAATTCCAGGTTGCTTCTCTCCTAGGTTAGTTTCCATCCATTGTTTCTTGTCCTGCCCTCAGGTGCTTTGGAGAATAATTTGACCTCTCTCTTCTTTGTGGCAGCCCCTCAAATACTGAAATACTGCTATCATATCACCCTTAATTCTTCTTTTCTTTAGACAAGCCAAATCCAAGTCTACTTACTCTAGAGTTCATCTTTTAATCATATATGTGATGGTCATATCCAAAATTAGCTGATTGCCTATGTAAATCAATGGCTGATTCTACAGTCAGACAGACTTATAAAAGCATTAAAAGTCAACAAATCAAATATTGTATATGTCTACCCAGAACTAAGCCTCGCTGGCTTCAACATGACTTATCCCAGGGAAAAAGGTTCAGGATTGTTCCATAGTATTGATGGTCTGGAAGAGACCTTGGAGATCTTCTAATCTAATGTCCTGTCCAAGACAAGAGGTCTTATTTCATCCTGGACAAATGGTTGTCCAAACTTTGCTTGAAGACCTCCAGCAATGGAGCATCCAACTCTCCGGGAGGCAAGGGAGGTTAATAATGAATAATTTTGTATGGTACAAATAATCTATTAGGTTTTCTTATTCTGGCAGACCTTTAACCATGGATGGATGAGTGGATAGATGGAGGGATGTATGGATATGTTAGGGGTGGGTGGATGAATGAGTGGATGGATGCAAAGATAGACGGATAGGGGGATAGGCAGATTGGCAGATGGGTGGATTTTATGGTTTATCATGTTGTGAGAATCCAATCCTTTGAGTTGATTTTTGATTTAAGCTATCATACAAATTCAGAAAATGGATGAATTTAGAAAGTTGGAAGCCTTCCTTCATCACAGCTTGGACTGTGGTGGGGGTAGCTTTGTCCCTTTGCATCCCCTGCCATTTGTACCTTTCTCATCCTGATTATAGTTTACATACTTCCTGATCCAATTTAGACATTAACATTGATCAAGGGAAACACAGGTTTAAGGCTGGCCGGGGAAATTAGCATGTTATGTAGCAATACACATAGTGTTTTAGATGCTTCTAAATGGAGACTCTGCAACAAATGCATTCTAGAAATTAAAATAATGGCAGTTTAGGTTCTTTTACCAAAAAATAAGTAGTGCATATTTGATGGAGGCATATCTGAATGGGAAAAAAAGACATAATCCTACCTGCTTTCAAAAGCAATTGAAGCTCATTACACAAAAAAAAGAAGCATAATATGTCCTAGCTTTTCCTTAATGGCATGGGCTAAATTATCCATTATATGGGAAGGTGGAATAAAAGCCATTTTGAACATGAAGCGGTGGATCAAAGCGAGGGGTGATAACTTGTCCATGGGAACAAGCCATCCTCCTCAAAGTCAGAGAACAAGGACAGGCAGTCTGCATTTTAACTACTTCTCCCCGACTTAAAAGCCTACTCACAAGTCTCCTACTGAGACACAAGTCGAGAACTACAAACTACAAAGATTCTCGCCTACATTTTTTGTCTTTATCCACTTTGCTTTTCTCTTAGAAAGTACCTTTTCTCCACAAGTTTCAAATGAATTGAAGTAATCTTAAAAAAAAAAAAAAATCAGCTCTGCCCATTTCTTTTTATAATACTGAGTAGAGAGACAGAAGCTACTGTGATGAGACTAAACTTACTTTGGACATAAATACAGTGTGGAAAAATCTCTTATGATTCAGCTGCATTTTGTGGTTCCCTCCATTACATAGCTGTGTTCAGGTTTTCAATCTTTTTAGATCAGCTTTTCTCTCTTTATAGGGATGCTACTGATAGGGCTGCCTCTGGGTCATGATTAGCTCAAAGGTGCTTTTTGCAAGAGGCAACTGGACTTTTTGGTTTTTCTTTGAAGACGTTTCACTTCTCATCCAAGAAGCTTCTTCAGCACTGACTGGATGGTGGGGATTGGAAGGATTTATACTCCTTGCAGTCACCTGGTCATTTGCATCCTTTTAGAGGGTCATTGAGGCCACTTGGAGGTTTATCTGTGTCCTCAGGGTCACCTGAGTAGTGCAAATGGTTCCTGTAGTCTGCAATTTTTTTCTCTGGAAATCCATTCCTACTCCTACACCATCCCAAATTGTATGGCTAAAAATATGTAGAGATTCTCAGTCATCCAGTTCATGGTTGTCCTAAAGGTGCTTTTTCAGGAGGCAACTGGACTTCCTTGTTTCTTCTTTGAAGACATTTCGCTTCTCATCCAAGAAGCTTCTTCAGTTCTGACTGGATAGTGGGGAAGGATTAATACTCCTTGCAGACAGCTGGTTATTTACATCCTTTTAGAGAGTTGTTGAGGCCACTTGGAGGTTTATCTGTGTCCTCAGAGTCACCTGAGTATTGCTGAAAGGACTATGTTGTAGACTGGAGATAGATGATGTCATATCCCTCCTACTCTGTGAGAGAGGGATGTTCAGTTTTGACATAGATAGCCTCTTTGACCCCTCTTTCAAACCAGTGGTCTTCTCTGTCCAAAATGTGGATTTTGCGGTCTTCAATAGAGTGGCCTTTATCATTTAAATGCCGATGGACTGCTGAATCTAGTCCTGATCAGTTTATCCTCCTATGTTGTGCCATGCATTTGTGAAGTGGTTGTTTTGTTTCCCCAATGTACAGCTCTGCACATGGCTCATTGCATTGTCCTGCATGATTTGGCTGGAAGCTTACTAAAGAGAGATTCAACCTAGAACTAAGAAGAAATTTCCTGACAGTGAGGAGAGTTAATCAGTGAAACGGCTTGAAAGTTGTGGGTGCTTCATTGCTGGAGATCTTCAAGAAACAATCAGGGATGAATAATGAAATAAAAGTACGTGATAAAATTGCAAATGTGACAGATAAAAGCATAAAGGTACAATGAATGTTGCATATTATCAGAGACTCTTCCCATGCTGCTCACAATCTTTGTGAACTGTTCCCTTCTGGCAGAAGATACAGAGCAAATAAAACTTGGACCACACGTTTTCTGAACAGTTTTTATCCCAGAGCTATAATTGCACTTAACAATGAACTTCAAGGGCCATCACTGAGCTGTTGGACAGGATTACTTGGTCTGTTGTGTAGATACTTGTGTGTTTTTAGGAGGCGGGAGATTTTGGTGGGTGGGGAGGTGTTTGGGAATTGTTGTGTGTGTGTGTGTGCATGTTGAGTCTGGTCTCTGGGTGTGATATGAATTTTGTTGTATGTATACTGTGCATATATGTACAATGGCAATAAAGAATTCAGTTCAGTTCAATTTAGAATGAAAAATAAGAATGTTAGATTTTAAAACAAGACATGAGAATATTTAAAGAAAAAGGAATTAAGTTAAGATATAAATTGAAAATGTAATAAGTGTAAAGAAAATAAGGATATTGGAGAAAATTTATGGGAAAATGGAAGTAATGATATGATATAGAATTGAATGTGAAAGATAAATATATACTAAGGTCATGTTTCTTTTGAAGTGTAAAAACCTGGAACCACAATGTTCACAGAAAGAGATGCTTTTAAAATGTTAAAATAAAAAAAAATATTGAAAAAAAAAAAAAGAAATGATCAGGCAGACATTTGTCCAGGAAGCAGTCAGGTCTCCTGCCTTGAGCAGGGGGTTGGACTAGAAGATCTCCAATGTTCCTTCCAGGCCCATGACTCTATGCAGGATCTAATTTTTGTTGTGTTAGATGGAGAGTCAAGATCTTGTGCCTGCAGAGATTGCATGGTTCTTCCCCCCGCCCTCCATGAAACAGGCCTCTGCTTTCCTGCTTTATTCTTACGATGCTTGAAGATTCTTTTGAATTTCTGTTCTTCATGCTTTTCTCATTACAGCTAGTCCTCATCATACAATTATCTGACCCTCTGTCAAGAGCTGCGGTGGCTCAGTGGTCAGAATGCAGTACTGCAGACTACTTCTGCTGACTGCCAGCTGCCAGCAATTTGGCAGTTTGGAGTTGACTCAGCCTTCCATATCCTTCCGAGGTGGGTAAAATGAAGACCCAAAATTGTTGGGAGCAAGAGGCCGACTCTGTAAACCATTTAGAGAGGGCTGGAAAGCACTGGAAAGCAGTATATAAGTCTAAGCGCTGTTGCTATTTGTTTCATGATCATTCAAAGTTACAATGGCCCTGAAAAAAGTGACTTATGTCTAGTCTTATTTAGAATCCTTGCAGCAGGATGTTGGACTAGAAAATCTCCAAGATCCCTAACAGTTCTCTTCTTCTGTTCTTTAATGAAAGGCTGGGAGACAGCAGCTTATTATGCATGTGTGGTCTCCCTGTCTCTTATCTGACTGCTTCCTTGGTAGTATTTATTCCCCTGGTCTTCCAAGGCCATTCCTGCATAACATTCCACCATTTGTAGATATCACATACAAAGAGTATGTGACATTTTGCTGCCTGATGCAAAGACCAAGATGGCCTTTCCAACTCAAAGAACAGGGTTGGAAGGGCCTGAATTAGAAGCTGAGTCTCTATTCACCTCCAGCCAGAAGGAAGCATCAAGGCTAACTTAAATGATGAATAACGTAGCAGGGGGCATAATCTCAATTTTATGACACTTGAGAAAATACCTAGCATCCAATGATCGCTCCAATCTGTCTAATGATAGGACTGGCTCTAGAAATAGAAGATGAGTATTGGTCTGTCATCAATAATATATTGTCTTCTCTGATAAGTAGTTTGGCACGTAATAACTATCACCTTAGGGTTCAACATATCTCCAACATGTAGGTGTGTTGGCCTCATCTCCTATAAGGGTGCACGGCTTTCAGAACTGTACTTAAAATTTCTACTTCACCTGTAGTTCAACACTGATTCCTACTATTTGTCAACAACATAGAATTCTGGATTAAATGTTGGATGTTTTGCATCCTTTCTTTGCATGGTCAGTTAGAAAAATGGTTTACCTCCCCAATACATTTCACGAGGGCACCTTATTCTTGTGATGTAGATCAGACCAAGAATGCCAGGTTGAAGATCAAGAATTCAAAAGCTTTGTTTAGTACATAGAACTTGTTCTGTGTACTAAATAAGCCTGTTGGAAGGGACCTTGGAGGTCTTCTAGTCCAACCCCATGCTTGAGCAGGAGACCATATACCATTTCAGACAGATGGCTGTCCAGTCTCTTCTTAAAAGCCTCCAGTGATGGAGCGCCCACAACTTCAGAAGACAAACCGTTCTATGGATGAATTGTTCTGTCAGGAAATTTCTCCTTAATTCTAGGTTGGATCTCTCTTTGATAAGTTTTCATCCATTGTTTCTTGGCTTGTCTTTGTATCAAACCCTCAAATATTAGGGCACTGCTCTCATGTCTCCCCTAGTTCTTCTTTTCATTAAACTAGACATGTCCAATTCCTGCAACCATTCATTGTTTCAGCTTTCAGTCCCCTAATCATCTTGGTTGCTCTTCTCTGCACTCTTTCCAGAGTCTCAGCATCTTTTTCATATTGTGGTGACCAAATATTGTGATATTCTAAGTATGGTCCTACTAAGGCTTTTTAAAGCAGTACTAATACTTCAAACTTCCTAATAGTACTATGTCTCCCCTAACTTGGCTTTAATTATTTGAAGCATGTAGGAAAGAGGGATGGGGGAATTGTTCTATTCTGCAAAGCAGGTGAGCACCTTGAATGAAGGTGATGACTTGAACCCATGAGATTTTACCAGAATAAAAGCCTCGAAAACTCCAGCCTGATCACTTTTGACAAGCTCTTTGTGGTTCTCTTTAATTGGAACCATTTGTGCAGCTTTATTAATGTAATGAAACTTATTCTCCAGTGAAAACAGAACTCAAGAGGTTGACATCTGAGCTGAAGGGCAAACCTGAAACTGAATCTACTCTGAGATCTCTTAAAGAAAGAAAATGGAAAGCTAATGAACTCCAGCCTTCTTTCTTCTTCCTTTGTTTCTTCTTCCCATCTCACTACCTACCACTCACCTTCTTTTGCCCATCATTACCACCAGACAGGACGAGATGCCAAAATTAATTGACAGTTCCTGTTCTGGGAGACATACCAGGTCTGTACAAATGCTAGAATGTGCTGGAAACCACAACTTTCACAGCCTATGTCCAAATGTTTTGCGTTCCTCCGCTTTATTTTGTTCATATAGAATACTCCCAGTTGAATTGGCAACCTTCTTGGATTTTTGCCAGATTGTTGACTTATTTCAACGGACTCCCCATTATATTATATATGTGTGGTTGTCATTTTTGCAGACCTTATAAATCTCTTTCATTACTTTGGATCTAATTTTTAACATGAGCTTATCCTATTGCTATTGGTAATTCTTGCAAATAAGCATTCCATAATGGATACCTTTTATTATCATTTTGGGGTATTAGACACTGAGTAAAATTACACCACCCATATGAAAGATGGATTTTTAAAAAAATCACTCCATTTTCTTCCATTTCTTTAAAATGACTAAAATTTCAGAGCTACTGAATAGGTCTGAAATTTAGTCCTTCTGTATATTTAGGAAAAACTGGAAAACACAGGCACACTTCCTAAATTTACAGAAGGCTTTGAAATCAAAGATACACAATCATGTTTGGTATAAGAAGAAAACATACATCTGATACAACTCATATGTTTGTAGAGGAATCAACTTTGTGAGTCTGAGTTAACAAAATGACAGAATAACAGAGTTGAAAGGGACTTTTGAGGTCTTCTAGTCCAACCCCCTGCTCAAGTAGCAAACCCTATACTATTTCATACAAATGGCTGTCCTAGCTCTTATTAAAAACATCCAGTGTTGGAGCACCCACAACTTCTGAAGGCAAACTGTTCCACTGATTAATTGTTCTGTTAGGAAATTTTTCTTTAGTTCTAGGTTGCTTCTCTCCTTGATTAATTTCCATCCATTCTTTTTGTTCTGCTTTGGAGAATAGGTTGGATCCCTCTTCTTCATGGCAGCCCCTCAAATATTGGAACCCTGCTAACATATCACTCTAATCCTTCTTTTCATTAAACTAGACATACCCAATTCCTGCAACCATTCTTTTTATGAGAAGAAGTAACTAAACCTTCACAGCAAATAGCTTGAAAGCACCACATTCTTCAAAGCTTGTGTTAATTTAGCTTCCCTGCACAGGAGGAAGGGGAAATCCGTGCAGAAAAATAAAGAGAGGTCACTTTGCATTTTTTGTAAGGTCTTGCCTTCCAACTTCTAAAGGAGCAGGTGGAGAGCAGCCAGAAAGAGCTCCAAGGTCAATATGAAGGAATTTCAGAGTCCTGTTAACTCATTAAGTTTGGAGTGGAAAATAAAGGATGAAAGGATTGTTTGGGAAGAATTAAGGAAATGCCTAGGCATGGGTTTACACGGCAAATTTTTTTTCTCTGTCTCTCAAAGCCAAAAGGTTTAGTTTAGCAGGTTGGTCTCTGCCATCCGTGACAAATTAAAAGCATTGGAAGGGACAGGTGGCTACAAGGAAAGGGATACTTAAAGAGTTTCTGAAGTATTTCGGCACTCAGGCAGCCGGTTTGCATTTATGCTTGCTAAAGTCCATTCCACAAAGTGGTGGACAGAGAGATGCTGCTTCTTCCCAACCCATATTCACATTCTCAGGTTGTTATTTTGTGCATATAAACATTGTGATTACATTGCAACATCCGGAAGCAGGTTCAATGAAATTAACTTTAATTTGTGGAGTTTTAACTAAAGATCTCCACCCCTTTTACTCCTAACTGGATTTGATGTTGTTGTTGTTCTATTTTGTTCTCTTACCTGCATATGTGCACAAGATAAAAATACCGAGCTTTAAGCTGGGCATATGTCCAAACACTTTCCCAGCTGTGAATTCTTTCCCAAACTTCACTCCTGGCCCATCAGATGTCTTTGAAGACTGTTGTGTCAACCCTGAATCTGGCCTAACTGAAGCCATTTTGTAGTGGTGGGATTCAAAGACATTTACTACTGGTTCTGTGGGTGCAGTGTGGCTTGATGAGCATGGCTTGGTGGGCATGCTGCAAAAGCCCCATTCCCTCCCCACTCCACTAGCCTGATTTCCAGCTCTGTTCTCCTGTGCAGGGCAACCAAAGAAGCCTCAGCCAATCAGCTGGGACTCAATGGGAGGCAGAGAAGAGATGGGGTTGACAGAGCCAGTCAGAGGTGGGATTTGCCAGTTCTCCAAATTACTCAAAATTTCAACCACTGGTTCTCCAGAACTGGTCAGAACCTACTGAATACAAACCTCTGCATTTTTTCTGCTTCAGTGTTGCCACATTGGAGCTGTGGGTCAGGGAGGTGAGATATAGGGATTTTTTTGTAGCCAAAACAAAATACTTTCTCTTGGGAACCCCTGGTCAAAAGAAGGCAGAGTGATGCCACGCGGTTGACGAACTGCATGGTGATTGGACCATGGGACTGATTGTTTTGAGAAAGTAGAAAATCTTTTACTTTTAATAAGGTGAAAACTACAGGAGTTTTCAGAGTCAGTTTTCACCAGATATGTGCCAATACGATATATACAATGAAAGTATTCTTTGAGGAGTTCAATTGCCTCAGAGTCTTGCCTGCCATGGATTTATTCCTTGGAACCCTGACATGTTGCTGAGTTGGACCACAATTTTGATTTAAGAGATTTTGCTAAGGAGTGATATTTCTCTCTCATTCTTTTTATATAGCTCAGTTTTATGACTCTGCATTGATAAAGGGGAAACAAAAGAATGGTAGCCTTGAAAGGAAGCTGTGCATCACAACACAAACCAACATTGAGAGTTCCTATGAAACCACGTTCAAATATTTGTAAGCTTTGAAAACTTTGACACAGAGACACCTCTCTTGTCTTGTGCAGCTCTACTCTGAGTATGATTTTGAAAAATGTTGCCAACCTTCCCTTGAATGAAACAAAAAGAACAAGGGACTAATTGGAGAGGAGAAAGCTTGTGTGGTCACTACTGCGCAACTGAAAACTGGAATTATCCAGGCAAGCGTAAAAAAAAACACAATTAAGGTGAGCGGTATTGGTTGCCGTGTATATTATCTCCTCCTTACCCAGAGATTTCCAGAACAGCTCTTGCCAGATGCATGTTTGTTTATTTTATGGAAAAAAAGAACAATCCAAAAATAAGATTAGATTATTTAAACTGATATTCTAGTTGTGATAAGAGAATTTGTTGCTGCAAATGTAGGTTGCATTCACCTTAAAACATGGTGTTTCTTGGCATAGAGAATGACCAATTTTGCGCAAATGGCCAATATTTAGAACATACGACCTAGACTAATAGAATTGGAAGGGACTTTGGAGGTCTTTTAGTCCATCCCTCTGCTCAAACAGGATGTCAACAAAAAGATACTCCTTTGGTCTTTCTAGCTGCCAGAAAAAGGGAGTGGGGGAAAACAAGGCATTCTTGAAATGCCTAGATAATCACCTTGGTAGCCGAAAGTTGTCAGAGCATAAGAAGGTTATTGGAGAGCATGATGGATGACTCTTGGAGACGGATGTGTCCCATTGGAAAAGTCACATCCAGGGTGTGTGGGGAAGAGCAGGGTCAAGGGGGAAATGTATGATGTGATTTAGTATTGACTGCACCCAGCCATACACCAACATGGCAATTTCTAATAAACCAATTTACTTTTTCTGAGATGCAGATAGAGACTTTTGATTTGAATGAGGGTGGATTTGTTGGAGCCAAAGAGTAGCAACGTCCAAGCTGATTGCCTTGTGACGAGGTTCTATGCAGAAAAACCAACCAAACCTGAGAGGGCCATTCGCAACCCTAAGTTCAATGCCTATAATACATTTGTTTTCTTTTTCTGTTGTACAGGTCACCTTCAGGAAGTGAGGGGAGCTGAATGTCAATTAAAATGATACTCCTTTGGTCTTTTAGGCTGCCAGAAATAGGGAGAGGGAAAAACAAGGAATTCTTGAAATGCCTAGATAATCACCTTGGTAGCCTAAAGTTGTTGGAGCATAAGAAGGTTATTGGAGAGCATGATGGATGACTCTTGGAAACAGATGTGTCCTATGGAAGAAGTCACAACCAGAGGGTGGGGGAAAGACCAGGGTCAAGGGGGAAATGTATGATGTGATTTAGTATTGACTGCACCCAGCCATGCACCAACATGGCAATTTCTAATAAACCCAATTGACTTTTTCTGAGATGCAACTAGAGACTTTTGCTTTGAATGAGGGTGGATTTGTTAGAGCCCTGACACAGGAGACCATATACTGTCTCCTGTTTGAGCAGTCATTCTGGACAAATGACTGTCCAATTTCTTCTTGGAAACCTCCAGTGCCCTAACTGCTACAAAGAAGAGAGGGTCAACCTATTCTCCAAAGCACATGAAAGCAGGACAAGCAGCAATGGATGGAAACAAATTAAGGAGAGAACTAACCTAGAACTAAGGAGAAATTTCCTGACAGAACAATTAATCAGTGGAACAATTTGTCTCCAGAAGCTGTGGGTGCTCCAACACTGGAGGTCCTTAAGAACAATTTGTCTGAAATGGTATAGGGAAGGGGTCCCCAACTCTCAGGCCACAAGTTACCACTGGGCCATGGCCCATTCATAACCAGCCTTGTAAATGGCTGGCTGGTCGGTTCCTCTCTCCCTCCACCATGCCAATAAGCCATAAAGGTTGGGGACCACAGGTATAGGGTTTTCTGCTTGAGCAGGGGATTGGACTAGAAGACCTCCAAGGTCCCTTCCAACTCTGTTACTGTGTTCTGTTATCTTCAATGATGCAAGTAGTTGCTGTAGTTTGGTGAGATTTCTGTTGTAGGTGAGGAACAATAAAGGAAACTGCTCAGAAGTGTCTTTCTTGGTTCTTCAGGCCTGACAGTTCTCCAGCTTGAAAGCTCATACCTGTCTTTGTATTATACTTATTGGAAGAACATTAGAGACTGAAAAAGGCATTGCTGTAACTCTCCAGAGTCCTATTTTACAACAACATGGCTAGACAGATGCAAGGGCCTTCAAGCTGAACATCTTGCCCAAATAGTTGGGATTTTACTCTGCTCTGATGTTCTCACTCATTCTTGATTTCTCTCCTTTCTCTCCCATGCCTCTCCATTGTAGCAGGAATAATCTAATTTCCCTCTGTCACATGTTTCCATTTGATGGATGGATCGCCAAGGGACATTTCATGTGTCAGCATCAGTGGAAACGGCTTCTGAAGACGGCGCGCATCCTCGTATAAGCATAGAATCCAAATCGCAGGAAAGCTTATGCATCCGTATGCTTTGCTTTTCACTCCCAGATAATTTATTCCTTTGCCTCAGGAAAAAAAAGTGATAGAGAATCTCTAGTGAATACTGATACCAGCAACTGGCAGAGGGAGGAAATGTATAATTAGGAATATTTAGATGATGTGCACAAACACTTTATTAGTGCATTAAACGGCTTAAAAACAGAGCTATATCCAAACAGGAAGAGTAACAACTCAACATGTTGATAGGAACAAAATGAAAGGAACAAAGTGCAAAAGAAAAGAAAAAGGGCATCACTAAACAGCAAAATGGAAGTTGAATCTCCATAAGTGATTTGAGATTCAGAAAGTTATTCTCGTTGCTTTTTCTGAGTAGTGTGGTGGCCTAGAGGTAGAGCTTTCACTTCACAATCAGAAGGCACAATGAGAATGTATCTGTTGAATATAACTCTGCACTGGCAACAGGAAAGGCATCTGGCCAGTAAACACTCAGCTCCATTCAGTTGCCCAGACTCCACCCTGCACGGGATTTTGGGGTCATTAAAAGATGATGATGATTCTCATTGCTTTTCCTCAAACCAAGTAACTTAGTTCATTCTCCAGTCAAAAGATAAGAGGAAACCAAAAGAATACAAATGGAGAGAAGATATATAAATTTCTCCATCAATGTGAGCATCTACATCAGTGTTTCTCAAGCTCAGGAACTTTAAAATGTTAAATAATGAAGTCTTAGGGATAGTATCAAGATCAAGTGGGAACTGTGGTGGCGCAGTGGTTAGAATGCGGTATTGCAGGCTGACTCTGTCTACTGCCACAAGTTCGATCCTGACTGGCTCACAATTGACTCAGTCTTCCATTCTTCTGAGGTCAGTAAAATGAAGATCCAGATTGTTGGGGGCAATAGGCTGACTCTATAAACTGCTTAGAGAGGGCTATAAAGCATCATGAAGCAATATAGAAGTCTAAGTACAATTGCTATTGCTATCATGTAAAGTGCTAGTACCACTTTATACTGTACTGGTGAGACCATACTTGGAATACCACATACAGTTTTGGTCACCACGATACAAAATAGATATTGAAACCCTAGAAAGAATGCAGAGAAGAGCAACAAAGGAGACTGTAAGCTAAACCACGCTGTGAACAATTGCATTAAATTAACGCTATTTCAGAGTTACAAAGCTCCAATTAAAGCTTTGTTAAGCTGAAAAGCCTCATCAAAGCCTTACAGACTTTTAGAGATTATATTGAAGACTGCAAACAAGAAAAGAACAGGAGAAATAATAAACAACTGTGCAGTGTTTCCCAGGCTAAAATCCAAATTCAGCTTCAAACCATCTACCAAGTAGCCTTATTTCAAAATGCAGTGATGAGTGGGGCCAGGATATAAACTAATTATGATTTAAATTCCTTTCCAGTTATTGAAAATTAAATGGAGTTAATGTAACTCTCCAGTTTTTATATTTACTCCATTCATCTCTTGTTGCATTAAAAAAAAGTATCTGAACATCTCTGGGAATAACATCAAAAGTTTTGGGTGACCTCAGATTGTGGATCTGTTTAGCAAATAAATTCCATTGGAACACTTCCTATTGTGAAGTAGACATTCTGCAACAACAAGATTGCTCAGAAATTTCACCCAATTGTCACAATTTTACACAACATCACCCGCTTCATGGTGAGGGCAAAGATTTTGCTACCCCAAACTGCCAGAAATTGCCAGAGTTGACAAGATTAGCTCCTCTCTTAGTATGAAAGACACTCAGAGGTGGTATTCAGCAGGTTCTGACCAGTTCTGGAGAACTGGTAATGGAAATTTTGAGTAGTTCAGAGAACCGGCAAATACCCACCTCTGACTGGCCCTGCCCCCATCTTTTCTCTGCCTCCCATTGAGTCCCAGCTGATCAGCTGGGTCTCCTTTGGTTGCCCTACACAAGAGAACAGAGCTGGAAAGCAGGTTAATGGGGAGGGGAGGGAATGGGGATTTTGCAGTGACGTTCCCCTGCCACGCCCACCAAGCCACGTCCACCCAGCCAAGCCCACCAAGAAGCCCATAGAACCAGTAGTAAAAAAAATTGAATCCCACCACTGAAGGCACTGTGAGTCAAATACATACTGGTTGTGTTGAACTGCAGAACCCATACTCCTCAGCTGCTCTAGCATGTCCCTTTGCAGCTAAGGGATTATGCAGCTATAGACTAACGTAGTTAGAGGAAGCCAATTTTTTTTAGAACATTTAGAGCTTTTTTTAGATATACCAGCCATGTGATCCTTCCTTCCATTTTGGCACTTCTCCAGTTTTTTTTTTTTATTATTGGGTGGGGGGGAGAAATAGCCATTATAGAGTTGCTAATTATTTGTACTCACTGGATGCATTAGAGGCTGGGCTTAACAGCCTCCCTCTTAAATGTCATGGCACTGATGCTATTGATGCATTTGCTGTTTGGAGATCAAGAGTAGGTTTTTAAAAGCAGTTCCATTGGCTTTATGCCTTTCTTCATGATTATTGTTGTTTGTGGTTGCTGGATCTTGACTTTTGCACACACACAAAAAAGGTGAATATAAAAATATTAGTGATGCCAATAATAATTCAATATCCCTTGCTAGGTTTCTTCTTCCTGAAATTCCAAGCTTTAGCCACACTTGGTTGATGGGAACTTGGCATGAATTTGTCTAGAGCCAAGAAATGCCTCATGAATGGTTGCAGGAATGGGGTTTGTCCAATCTAATGATAAGAAGGATTAGGGGTGTCATGATAGCAATCTTCAAACTTATGAGGGGCTATTACAGAGAAGAGGGGGTCAAGCTATTCTAGAAAGCACCTGAGGGTAGAACAAGAAGTAACTGATGGAAACTTATCAAGAAGAGATCCAACCTAGAATTAAGGAGGAATGACAAGTGAGAACAATTAACCAATGGAACAGCTTGCCACCAAAAGTTGTGCGTGCTCCATCAGTTGGAAGCTTTGTCTGACATGGTACTGGGTCTCCTGCTGGGATTTGTTAAACTAGACATACTTAGTAGTCCTCTCAATCATTCATCATATGCTTCAGCCTCCAGGCCCCTTATCTTATTTATTTATTCAGTTAATGATGCCACCACTGATGGCAGCATCGGTGAAATGGTCTCTAGTGAACACTTAATTCCCACGGCACTCTCTCATTTCTCATCTTTTCTCATCTTCTCATCTTTACTATCTTCTCCTACTGGTTTCTTATGATTTATCAATTGTTGTTTGCAACCTATGATTAATGATTGAAAATATGATTTCTAACCTATGACCCATTTACTTGCTGTTTATATGTACAATGAGAACTTATGCACCAGAGATGAATTCCTTGTGTGTCTAAGCACACGGGTAATAAAGAGTTCTAGTCTAATCTATCTGTAATTTCATTCTATTAATTTTGTAATTTCATTCTATTAATTTTGTAATTTCATTCTATTAATTTTGTAATTTCATTCTATTAATTTTGTAATTTCATTCTATTCTATTTGCAATTCTATTAATTTTGTAATTTCATTTTGTTCTTTTCATTTTGTAATTTCATTCGGTTCTATTCATTTTGTAATTTCATTCTATTCTATTCTATTTGTAATTTCATTCTATTCTATTCATTTTGTAATTCTATTCTATTTGTAATTTCATTCTATTCCATTCATTTTGTAATTCTATTCTATTTGTAATTTCATTCTATTCTATTTGTAATTCTGTTCATTTTGCAATTTCATTCTATTCTATTCTAGATTCTATTCTATATTTATGGTATTCTATTCTATTCTATTCTATTCTATTCTTTCCTTTGTTACTCTTTGCATTCTTTCTAGGGTTATTATTCAGTGAGAGTATTCCACAGCCATCCTCTGGAGGTCTCCTGCTTCTTCATTTGGAGTTCTTGGAAGGAGAAACTCATTTCACCAGGGAGAGGGGATCACCGAAAGCTAACTGTTGATCTTCAAATGGCTCCAGGCCCACAATCTGCGCTTCGAGTTATCCTACTTATATTTTCTTTTAGAAAATTAGACAAAAAGATAATATGATACAAGCAACTATGCCTAGCTAATTAGGCCCTTGTGGGCAACACACAGCAGCTAAGGAAATTGAAACAAACAAATACATCTCCTTGTATGATTAAAGTTTAAAAAGATGATTGTCGCCCCAAAGGGTACACTGGAAATTCAGAGGTAGCTTTCTGTTCTAAAGGACTTCACTGCAGCCAATGCTGTAGACTTGGAAAAGGGGGGGGGGGACTTTTCCATCTAGAAAGAGAGTAACGTTTTGTTTTGCTTTTGTCTCCAAACTTAAGAATTGTCTTAGAAGTTGGTAATTAGCAGGAGCTGTTAATGGAGTTTGGCTGTGATTGCAATGCGGAGAAACATGGTTGTGGTTTGTTAGTGAACAATGCCTGGGAGACAGAGGGAAGTTTAACAAGGTTCCAGTTGTCAGATGCACCCAGTGGGCACTACTGCCATTGATCAGCATTCATAATGCAGGAGAAAAAACATGTCCCAGCTTGAGTTGCAAGCAACCCTTCAGATGCCAGCAACATCCCCCCGTCTTGCTCGTCTAGGGGACGCTGTCTCCACAATGGCTTATCTTATTATGTTCTTCTTCCTCTTTGGAGGGCCTGGCAAAATCACTATGGGATCGTCTAGAGCAAGTAGTGTGATGGAATGTGCACCTTTAGGAGCAGTAGGGTGGAGTTTTGGCAACACAGAGCTTTTCCAGAAAGAGGCCCGGATTGTAGGAGACGACCATGTGGAGAACTGAGGATGAGGTCAAATGTGTCATTAGTTTGGAGTCTCTGCACTTCCACAAGAGACCTACACCCAGTTGCTTCCCTCCCCCTTGAATTCTGCTAACTCTTATATAATGCCAATTCCCCTTAACCATTAGATCAGATCCTTGCATATAAGTAGCATGTAATAAACCTCAAGTACTTTCTTTCTCTTACATCCCTCCTTTATTCCTGACTTCTTGCCTTCCTTCCTTTCCTTTCTTTTTCTATCTCTCCCCTCCCTCCTTTATTCCTTCCTTTCCTCTTGCCTTCCTCCCTTTCTTTCTTTCTTTCTTTTTCTTTCTTCTTTCTCTTCTTTCTCTTTCTCTCTGTTTCTTGCTTAAAGAAGGAATGATGCTTGAATGATCCACCTTAAGAATTACTTCAGGGAAATAGCAACAAAGTTTAACCAGTGAGAAAAACAATTGATTGAGGTGTATCCCATTTATTTATTTTCTTTCTTTCTTTCTTTCTTTCTTTCTTTCTTTCTTTCTTTCTTT